>JABCPU010000377.1:0-64711 GCA_016800925.1 Suillus spraguei | reverse complement strand
CACGTCTCTCTTGGTCTGTGCGCACATATTGGCCTATTTAAGCACAGTGTACTTGTAGTAGATTCCCTACTTTAATCTTACTGGGTTTTACCTGGAATCTCCTTCGCTTAGGTCTCCAACCTAAGTCGTCTTGAATCATCTCTAAGTCTAAGCACTCCTTAGTCTTAGTCTTTATTCTCGCAGATACCTCTTGGATTTATCCTTGAGGCTGAACCCTTGATCGTACTCGGAACGCGTTCCTTGTACTTTCACCTTGTCCTCTTCTGGACATTGTAAGAACTCCCAGCAGACCGCCTGTGTCTTTTCACTGTCGCTGGTGACGCCACCCCAGTTCGTAACAGCAATTTCTCTCCAGCATGTTGCCCAATGGGCAGGTATAAGTGTTGGGTCTGTTGTGAATTGCACTAATCTTGTAATGATCGCACTGCTTGACCAGCATGACAATTTTGCCAGCTTCCCACATCCTAATTCAGAGGATGCTGAGCTTGCTAGGCAATTTGCAGGGTCCAAAACCTGTCCTGAGTGGCGCAATGGCATTCTAGCTGTTGATGGCACTACAGTTAACCTTTTTGCCAAACCTGCTCATTATGGTGAAACATTTTATGACAGAAAATCAAACTATTCTCTTGGCTGTCAGGTAAGTTCCCCCCCTCCATTCATGGTCAAAAATTAAATATTTTCAGGCAGTTGTCATGTCTCACAACCTTGTCATTGTTGATTATGCTCTTGGTTATCCTGGAAGTGTCCATCATGCCTATGCTTTCCGATCAACTCATCTCCATGAGCAGCATGATGCTCTTTTACCAGATGGCCATTGGGTTTGGGCTGACAGTGCATACCCACTTGAGAAGTGGTGCATAGTCCCTTTCAAGAAGCCCCACAATGGAAGGCTGACAAAGGATCAAAAGACATTTAATTATCATCTTTCTATAGTGAGTTGATTTTATTTATTTATTCTGATAGGTTGCTGATTTTTATTTTTATTTTTATTCAGGTTCGTGTATGTGTTGAGCATGCATTTGCTGCTCTTAAGGGCCAGTTCCAATCCCTCCAAGAGCTTTGTCTCAATATTCACACAGAAAGAGAGCTTCAGATAGCTGTCCATTGGATTATGTGCTGCATCATCTTGCACAACATGATCATCAGATTTGAAGCTCACCATCACAAGCAGAATCCAAAATTCTCCCATTCTCAGAGGTGGGCTGAAAGGGAGGCCAGGGAATTTGCAGCTCAAGAGATTGAAGAGCCTGATGGAGATGAAGTTGTAGGTGACACATCATATGAGGGCACTCCAGGGCAAGCTTCTTGTTTGAGGATGATGGATCAACTGTTTGACAGTCCTTACTCAAGAGCTGAACATAGGGAAGGGTAGCTTGAAAAAACCAGAACTACATTGGCAATCAGAAGGTATATGTACTACTACAAGAGATTCAGGAGATGTATGTAAAATGTATATATCAGAATAAAGCAGCAAAGTAACTATGAGATGCTAAAATTGACATGACAACAAGGACAAAAATATGCGACATAAAATCAGCCTGATGATGAGGACGAGGCACCAGCAACATTCCCACCTACACCGTGCATCATAGTCTCATATTGGATCTTGAGATGCCAGGTCTCAGCCTCCTTGTCCTGCAGAGCAGCTGCAGCCTGGAGGCAAAGGATCTCCTTATCCTTTGCCTCCTGCTCACAGAGGTACACAGTAGATGAGAGCAGGACCTCATGCGAGTGGGACTCACAGCACCACTGGAATTCCTTCTTCTTCATCTGGTAGTCCATCTTGATGGTGTAGCGCTCGTTCTTCAATTGTTGGTGCTCAGACATGTTGCTTCACATGCTCTGAATGTTGTCGTTCACCATGGTAATGCGTTCCTGCACGTCCATCACCAATGTTCTCTTCTTCCTCAAGCTCATGGAGCTCTGCAGCTTGGCAGAAAGCGAAGTCTGTGATCCTGTCGGCGCAATGTGATAGCCGGATGGTGGGTAGGGTGATGAGGATGGTGTCGACGAGGGAGTAGAGAGGCTGTGTGATATTCCCGAAGATGAGGCAAACAAGGAAGGTCTGCATGGTGCTTGGCCACCAGACAAGATAGTGCCAGAGGCGCCAAATGCTGCATGACTGTGGTGTGTAGGCGTCTGTGGTTTCCAGGGGAGAACGAATGAGTTTCATTCAGATGGAGGAGGTGACGGTGACACTGCATACTGGCACTTGTGTCCCACCACTTTGGGGGGACTATCAAGACTGATGACATGACGATAGGAGGAGTTGAACTCCATCTTGCCATCGCTGTCATACATATTGACATCCCTTCCCAATGTGTCCAGCACATTGCCAAGGGAGGTAAAGAGAGGACCTTGGTCATTGTCGTCAGTGTCAGTGTCAGGATCATTATAAAGGTTGCTGTCTGGATTGTTGATGTTGGCGCCAGCATAGTAAGGAAGGTCAGAATGGTGTGAAGGGAGGGGATGGCATGGCTGTGATTGTGTGAGAGTGAGAGTGAGAAGGGACTTGCAGCACTAGGAATGGATCAGGAGTGGATGGCTGTGGTTGCTGCTGCTGACAAGAACCACTCATCAGGATGTCTTGCTCGGCCAAAGATGCTGCATGCCTGGAAAGGAGGGACTCCCCCTCAGGCTGGAGCTGATGGTTTGAGGGAAGGAGCCGACAGTCACCAGTATCTTGGCAAGGGCTGTGAGCATGCAGGTACGATTGTGTGTGTGTTACAAACTGGGATGGCGTCACCAGCGACAGTGATAAGACACAGCCAGTCTGCTGGGAAGTTCGACTACGCTCAAAAGAGAACGAGGCTACTACAAGGAAGTGTTCCGAGTAGGATCAAGGGTTCAATCAAAGAGTCGTGACTCTTAGATGATTGGTAGAATAAAGACTAAGGCTAAGGAGTGCTCAGACTTAGAGATGATTCAGACGACTTAGGTTGGAGACCTAAGCGAGGGATATTCCAGGTAAAACCCAGTAAGATTAAAGTGAAGTATACAAGTGTAATACAATGTGCTTAAATAAGCCAATATGTGCACACGGACCAAGAGAGACATGAGAATGTAAGTGCATATCCAAAGAAGGAAGGCAACTATAGTACAGATGTGTTGAGCATATGAGTCGGAATCATGTTACATAATATACAAAGTAAGGACAAAAGGAAAATGAATAGGGGCACGTACAATTGTAACAGTGTGAGAGTGAGAGTGAGAAGGGATTTGCAGTACTGGGAACGGATCAGGAGTGGATGGCTGTGGTTGTGTGTGAGAGTGAGAGTGAGAAGGGACTTGCGGTACTCACTGGGAACAGATCAGGAGTGGATGGCTGTGGTTGCTGCTGCTGACGAGAACCGCTCATCAGGACGTCTTGCTCAGCCAAAAATGTTGCAGGCCTGGAAAGGAGGGACTCCCCCTCAGGCTGGAGCTGACGGTTTGAGGGAAGGAGCCGACAGTCACCAGTATCTTGGCAGGCAGAGGTATTGGCCCTCCCATGTGGATGGACCAGGGTGTAGAAATCAGTGGCATGATCGACTCCCGGTTGGGACATAAATATTTTAGTGCCAAAGGTGGGATTGGAGAAGAGGAAAGGATGAAGCTGGTCATACCATGGGAATTCAGCTAGCACTTGCTCTGAAAGTTCAATGAATAAAATAAAATAAAAAGCAACAGCAAAAAACACTTACTATGTAGGTTGGCTGCCACATTTTCATCAAGCGGAGTGATGCCAGTGCCAGTCTTGTTGAACTTGCTTAGGCTTAGTTGCTCCTTGAATGATTTTTAAGGCTTTTAAAAATTAAATTAGTAGCTACAATGGTGAATAATTCAAACACTTATGAAGTAATTCGGTTGCCCACCGCTACGTCAAATTTCTTTGACTCCTCAGCATACACCACCGAATACTCTGAGTCGTTCTCAAATATCAGTCTTGCTATGACTCAATAGATTTCCCCCTTGTCCTTTCCAGAAGGGCGCTCCTCATTAGTATGAGCTGCAGTTTTTTTACCTTCATAGAATAGTACATGGGCATCGGACGGATGAGTGATAAGGTGCTGCACAAGAGTGTCAGTGCGATGGAGATCGGAGGCTCTAGTCCAATGGACAATGATCTTGGGTGTGGCAGACCTAGGGGCTAGTATGTGAGGGGAATTGGACCCACGTCCTCGAGAATTCCCTCTTCCACGGGATGCAGACATATGGGAGGGCGGCTCCATCGCCTTTAGACGAGTCCCAGGGTTTGCTCATAGTCTTGCAGAACGGCGTACATGTTGGCGAGCAGCAGGCATTGGTATTCAGACTCTGATACCCAATGCCAGCTGACTCCATCGTTGGCTAGATAGATTAGCCGATTTTACCGAACTTTACCGAGCGCTGTAATGAACATATTGGCATTTTTTTTATTTTTTATTTTATTTTAATCCTTGTTTATTGTCCATTGGGGCTAAGCCCTATGTTGGACATCTCCTACATGTATGTACCTTGGTATTTACTCTATATATCTTGTCTTGGTAGCGTCTTGACAATGGTTCCGGCGTGGGCGGGAACTGTGATGCCTGTGAGGAGGCAAGCGGTTATGTTTGGGTTTGGTTTCATTCTATTATTCTCTCCTTTCCTCTTTTTCCTTGGGGGGGTAACATCTCCGAAAGTCTGCTCGAAGCGTCTTGTACGTGCGATGTATTTCAGGGTCGCTCTCATTCCTTGAGTATTGTTGAGCAAGTGCTTGATATTGTATTTGCGCGGGCCTACTTTGAGACGCATGGCGTCTCTCTGTCTGGTGAAGGTGGGGCATACTAGTAGGAAATGATGTACTGTTTCCTCGTGCACGTTGCAGTTTTTGCACTTGGCTGATTGGCTCTTCGATATCTGGTGTAGGTGTTTGTTGAGCGCTATATGACCCGTTCTGAGCTGAAAGAGGAGCGAGCTGTGCTTCCTTGGTAACGATGCGGTTTTTGCAGCGAATTTGTTGGAAGGAGCTGACTGGTCTATGGTGCGCAGGGCAGTGAACCTTGGTGAGTTGTTTGCTATTTCCGTCGCCTCATCCTTTATTCTGCGGTGGTATGTCTGTTTGATCGCTGACTTACGTGGCAGTTCCTTGGTTTCGCCGTGTTTTGTTAGCAAGGATTTCGGGAGTTCGTTCATTCCCGATGATTTCCCTCTCGCTGCCTCTTTCGCCTGCTCATCCGCTGCTTCATTGCCCGGGATGCCCTTATGCCCTGGCGTCCACCTGATGATGAGTTTCCTTCCATCGTTGGCTGGGATGACCCTGCGTAGGTCGTCGTGGAACATGTCCATCAGGTAGTGTCCCGGTTGTGAACGGAAGGCTGATGTTGCGTGGATGGCTGCCTGATTGTCTACCCCCAGTGACATGGTACCCCCCCTTTCTCCTCCCTCTTCTTTTAGAAGCTGAACCGCCAGAATCATTCCCACAAGCTCTCCTTCATACACCGTGTGCTCCGTGTCCTTGCCCAGGTAGAATCTCCAACTCTTAATCACTTCTTTGCCTCGCATGATCACTGCTGCTGCCCCCACTCCTCCTTTGATCGAAGATCCGTCCAAGTATGCTCTTATGTCTTCTTCTGCCGATAAGTCTTCATCCACTGCTCTCTCTGGTTTGTCTGCAATGTGCGTTTTGGTGTCTGGGGTCCACTTTGGATAGTGTCTGACCGGCCTAATCTTCTCTGTGGTGTTGGGGTCTATCTGGTACTTGTTATGAACTGGGATGGTGTCACCAGCGACAGTGAAAAGACACAGACGGCCTGCTGGGAAGTTCTTACAATGTCCAAAAGAGGACAAGGTGAAAGTACAAGGAATGCGTTCTGAGTACGATCAAGGGTTCAGCCTCAAAGACAAGTCTAAGAGGTATCCGCGAGAATAGAGACTAAGGCTAAGGAGTGCTTAGACTTAGAGACGATTCAAGACGACTTAGGTTGGAGACCTAAGCGAAGGAGATTCCAGGTAAAACCCAGTAAGATTAAAGTAGGGAATCTACTACAAGTACACTGTGCTTAAATAGGCCAATATGTGCGCACAGACCAAGTAACCGTGAGAACGTAACTGCGTATCCTAATAAGGAAGGCATGTATCGTACAGATGCATTGAGCATATGAGTCAGAGTCATGTGACAAGATATACAAGTAAAGGAACAAAAGGGAAAATGAATAGGGGTACGTACGATTGTAACAGTACTTGTACGTCAGTTTGTGCAGTGGAGACGGGTGTCGTTTTCTCCCCTTGAATTCCCTTTTTGCGCTGAACATGTACGCTGACCTGATGTCCTTTGCTAGTGGGTGAGTGTCTGGGAGTGTTGCCATGCAGAGTGTCACCCTCAGGCAGATTTTGCGGAGTGTCTGTTGAAACGGTAAGACGTTAGCGTGCGCGTCTAACATATCATTGGAAGTTGATCTTAGTCCTTCTGTTATTAGGGTCGTGGCCATGCGCTGAACTCTCAACATCTGTGTGGCGAAGCCTTTCGGTCCCCTGCCCCCTCTCTGTTTCCCTCTCCCTTTTGCAACAAGGCCTGAGCACCAGACGTCCGCTGCATAAAGCATTTTTGGCAGTATGACTCCTTCGTACAGCAGTTTCATTGCCCTTCCATGCATTCCTTTTGTCGGTCGGATCACCCTCATACATGCTAGTGTGTACTTTGTTCCTTTTGCAAGTGCGTAGGCCGCGTGTTCCTTGAAGTTGAGGTTCTCGTCTACGATCATGCCCAGGAACTTGTGTGATTTCGACGGTTGAATGGTGCAATTGCGGATGGTGATAGCTGGGTGGCGTTCTGGTGTGGTCTTGCATGGGTTCTGTTCGTCCGGTATGCACTTCCTTGATAGACATATTAGTGCTGTTTTCTCAAGTTCAAACTCAGCGTGGTGCCGTTCACTCCATTCTAACGCTCCTCCCCTTTTCTCCATCATGTGTCTGAGCTTTTCGTTGGATTCCTCATATGATTTCGCTCTGGCTGCTAACGCGACATCATCGAGGAAGCCCAGGCTCAGTTCTCCTTTGCGTGGGTTGGGGTTAGCGACTTCCAGTACATCTGAGTTGTAGAAAATGAATGCTATTGGGGACAATGGACATCCTTGATCGAGTCCGTCTGGGACCTTGAAGAGTTTCGATTGGTAGTCGTCAAAGAAGAGATGGGTGGTTCTATTTTCGAGTCTTCTTCTGTACCATTCAATGTACTGCGTTGGTATCCCTTTTCTTTTCAGAATGTGCAGGAGTCTGTTCGTAACTACGCTTGGGAATGCCACTTTTACATCGAGGAATAGTAGTGAGACGTGATCGTCTTTCGATGCACAAGCGTCTGTTATGAATTTCGTTAACATGTGGAGTGAGTCTACCATCGATCTGCCTGGCCGTCCACCGAAGTGCGTTGCTGGTAATAGGCCGTGTTGTTCTGCAATGTACGTGAGATCGTCTGCTACACAGGAGGATAGAAGCTTAGCCATGGTATCCAGGAGCGTTATTGGTCTATACGCTTTTGGCACACTGTAGTCTGGCCTTCCGGGTTTTCTTAACACTATCGTTGATGAGCACTTCCATTCGTTCGGGTAGATTTTCAGTGTGAATGTAGCTCGGAAGATTGGTGCCATGTGAGGTACTATTAGATCTGTGCACTTGGTAAAGACTATGTTGCGAATTCCGTTCAGGCCTGGGGCTTTATGAGGAGCTAGTTTGGCTATTGCACGGTAGATTTGCTGGTCCATTATGGGCTCGAAATCGCATATTGGGGGGTCATAGTTGAAGTCTGGGTCTACTGAGTCGTTTTCCACCGGTGATCTGAAAAAGACATTATATAACAGTTCGCTTTTTCAAGCGTTATCCTGTGTTACACCATTTTGGCCGTCAGCCTGTTGGTCTTGTAACGTTTTTATTCTGGTGTGGATTTGGTCAGTTGGTGTACTAGCTGCGTACTTATGAAAGGTCCAGATCCCCTTTGGTGTTAGCGATTCCATCCATTCGTTCCAGTGGTCTGTCTTTGCTCATTTGATGTTCTCCGCAAGTTTGTTTCACACCGCTCTGTATTCCTCGTGTACCAGGTCGTTCCGTCTTGCTAGGTGTTTTCTTGAGTCTCTAGCTAGTTTCCTTACCCCTTTTCGCTCTGCCTCTAGTTCTTTTTACCACCAGCGCTTCGCATATGGGGAGGGGTTGGATTTAGGGACCTTGGCTTCTACCGTTTCCGAAATGCACCTCGTCAGCGCTGTCAATGCTTCCTGGAACTGTACGTGGGTAGTTAGTTCATTTGGTGGTGGGATATTGCTTAGCTTGCTGGCTAGGTACTCTCTGAACTCTTCCCAATCCATTGCATGATAGTTGTGCTTGGGGGTGTGCGTCATGCATTCCGGTTCTATGTCTATGACCGTTATGATTGGGAAGTGGTCTGTGACAACTGGGCGGAGGTGTTGTTCGACGCTGCATTTGCTGATCTGTTGCTCCATTTGCATGGAGCAGAACATATTGTCCAGATGTGTTAGGTTTCTTGTATTAGAGGCTTCTAGGGTAGTTAGACCCGGTGGGAGTATCTGTACAAGGTTATACATAGACAATAGGTTTATTAGTACTGCTGCAGTGTTTAGATTTGCTGCTGTAAATAAGTGTGTGTTATGCTGTGGTTCCCACAAAGGGTGATGGTGGTTGAAATCGCCCATCCACATTATGTACTCTGGTTTTGCGCCTTGTTCGCCTTTAGCGGTGTGCTGTGCCTGCCTTGTGTTGCGCTCCGTGGCCATGTGCCGTTTGAGAAATATTAGTGTGTTATCATGATCACAGGCATTATATATGTTGTACATGCGTACCTTCCCAAAGTTGCCCGTCAGTTCGATTGCCATTACGTTCGACGATTTGATTGTGACGGTGTGCCAGTCGTTCTTCGAGAGTTTTTTGTTAACTAGCATTATTACTTGCGATCTTTCTGGGCTGGTATGATGGTCTGTCGGGTATATTACATCCCAGTACTGTCTTAGGTTGGAGGCGTTAGCTAATTTTACTGGGTTTAGATATGGTTCTTGTATACAGGCGATGTCATATACATTCGGGTCCAGGTCCTTGAGCATGTGCTCCCAGGCTGGGAGCAATTTCCTTAGATTTTGTTGCCAGATTCGTAAGTTGTCGCCCCCTGCTAATTGGTTGTTGGGTTGTTCTGGCATTTAATCTAGGTCTTGGTCATCGCTCCATCTGCCTGGGTTGTATTCACCGAGTGGCGTTGGGGATCCTCGGGGTGATGACAAGTGAGGGTCAAGCGTGCTGGGAGGTGAAGTCTCGTGTCGGTTCTGCAGAGACTGTGACGGCTTCGGTGTCGTCTGGCTTTTCGATGGCTGGCCCCACATATCTGTGATATGTGTCTGTCCCCCCAAGGGTGTGCAGTTGGGGTTCGTTTGGTTTGCGGTTCTTGGTTGTCTGTTTCTTTGGACCGTTTGCCATTCGTTCTCCCTGTTCCTTGGCGGGGGGTATCTTGGGGGTTGCTGTTCTTGGTTGGGCTGCTGTGAGCTTGCTTGCCAGTTTTCGTGCTCGTGTCATTTGAAGTTCACACCCGTGATCCTCTCCCACGTGAGGGGATCCTCAGTTGGGTAGAAGCAGTACTTTGTTTCTGCGTGACGGTTCTTGTGGTCGTCCCATTTCTGGATGAACGTGGGGCAGTTCCTGTCCCAGGCTGCGTGGCCTTGGGCATTGCAGTTCGCGCAGAAGAAGAAGTTCTGGTCAGTTATCGTGCATGCCGAGGTCCTGTGTATTCCAGTGCATGTGCCACACGTGTCGGATTCTTGCTGACACTCCGCTGCCTTGTGTGATCCATCGAACGAGTGGCATTTGAGACATCTAGAAGGTTCGGCGATTAGTTTCCTTGCATAAACTTTCTTACCTGCTATGGTAAGTCCGAACTTGATTGCCTGGTTGGCGCTTTCTTTTGTATTGAACGTGAGGATGATGTGGGCAGTACGTTGGCCTGGGCTGCGTCTGTTGACTGGTTTGATGTATCTTGCCTTCGTTATTGTCCGGGGTCTCATCCCTGCTTTCTGTTCGATGTCGGAAAGTGCCGCTTGGTTCTCTGGTACGAAGCTTATTGGTACATTCTCCACTATGATGTGGAATGCCCTGTCTCTGATTGCTACCTCGATTCCGAAGCCATCGAGAAACTTGCTGCGGTTTGACGGTGTACCGAACCATGCGGCCGATTCAGTTGAGTCGAGTTCGTACAGTACGCCTCCTTGGGGGAGACGTCTTGCTGATAAGAATTTGATGTTCTGTGGGATGTCGGCATCCTCCTTAGTCATGGCCTCCACTGCTAGATTGGCTTTCGTAACTAGCTGAATTTCTGTGAGGTTGATTAGCGTGTTAGTGAAGTTCGGTGAGCGTCTTTCTATAAGTATCTGACGCGCTTGAGCTTCACTTCTGGCGAGGACCTTGACTAAGGGAGTCGGAATTCCATCCTTGGTTGCAGCTGCGTATGATCTCTGGCCTTTCTGTTCGGCGATGTCTCTGTGCGAGGTTGGGGTGTTGTTTCTGACCGCGGTAGCATTCTCGGATGCCTGTGCAATGTTTAGTACAGCTGAGTTGAGTTGTTTGCTTACCTCTGTTGCTGTGTATTCCAATGCTGACTTGTGCTTTTCTATTGTTTTCTCTAATTCCTCTACCTTCTCATCCAGTGTGGCAACCGGTCCTCCCATTAGGGCTTGGATCTTCTGAACAATACCTTGTACGTCTATCTCCCTGTCGATCTCGAGCAGAACGAAGGCCATTGCGCGGAGTATATCGATGTGAGTCGCTACTAGATTGGCTGATATGCTGAACTCGAATAGGGCTGTTGCTATGGGCTGTAGCATGTTGCCTGCCGTCGGTAGTGTCAGCCCATGAGTAGCGAGAATCTTTCTTGCTGAGTTGATCGAGTTTACATCCATTCTTATGCCTGTTCCTAGCGCGTGGTCTTCATTAGATTTACTGATGGACAGTAGAGGTTTGTTTGCTGTTGTTTTGCGATTGTTCATTCTTGTTGACTGGGATGCAGTTGGTGGGTTTGGTGTGTTCATCGGGGCCATGTTTCTTGGGTGGTTGGTGTTTTTTTTTGATGCTTGGGGTCTCGTTGATGGGTGCTTGTGTTGTTTGGGGCTCTTGGGGCCGCCTTTTGGCATCCTGTGCGCGGTTGCGCGCTGCTTTGGTGGTCGAGTTCCAGGGTCCTAGTCGGGGTGCCACCTGGTTTGGGTCCAAGAAGCAATCACACATATTGGCATTGGGCTTAAAACCCCATATTTTGACACTCGTCTCACGTCTACAGGAGTTACCACTAGTCCATGGCCTTCTTACCCCTTTAGCAGTACCAGTGGCATTTCATGCTTACCGCACACTGTACCGACTACCGCACCTCGTTCCACGAACCAATGTCCTTCCATGTCCTTGCCGCGTCCGCATAGCTCCATTTGGTGCGTAGTTTGTTTCCTGTTCGTTATCACTGATTCCACGGCAAGCGTTATTACATGTTGCCTCATGCCGCAGCGCCTCGCGCTATGTTTACTTATGCGGTTACTATACTCCAGCGCTACTGATCTCGCCTAGAGTATTCTGAGTACATACAAATTAGGATATAAGCACCATGTACCCCACACGATAAAGCACCTGATTTTACACCATTGCATGTACTATAGGTCAGGATTATTGTCTAGCTCTGGATCAACCCAGTAGTGGACTTAGTCTTTAAAGTTCCCTTATCGCTCGTTAATACATCACGCTTGTTCTCCGTTACCGCCGGCATACCGCTGGATTTTTGATTGTTACTTTTGACTGAACTTCTCACACTCTGCTACTTTACCGCTGAAAGTACCGCAGACTTCCTTACTGTTTCTTTGCACCACTTGCAACCTTACTGCTACCGCTGAGACCACCGCTCGCTAGACACAACTGTTTCTGACTCTATCTCGACGGCGGTAGCACCGCAATGCACAATGCTAGTTCCGGCGGTATCATCGCTGACCACGGCAACTTACTGCTGACTCAGATGCTTGTTTCGCAAATAAGTTAGACTTGAACTTGACCATACTAAATAGGCATCCCCCTTTAGGGTCAAACGCTCTTGTTCTTACAAGTGAAGCAGACTAGACGGAGCGCAAGACTAACATACTAGTTTAGGAAGTGGTTTATCTACAGCTCAAGCTAGGTTGAATCTTTACAGCGCTTTAGCAAGTTTAGAAAACTATAATGATACCCACTATTATACTCGATGCAAAAAGTTTCCATGCATGACAATGGTGCTACCAAAAAATCCTATGGGTGCATTAAGTAACACAAGGCGATGCCAAACCACAGAAAGAAAGCCAATGCACCCCGCGAGATCACTGCCTGCACGTTCGTATTCAAGACACCGTCCCAGAGAAAGCCAAACGTGCAAGCCCCCATAACATACATCCAGTAGTTCCCCCCTAGAAATAATACGAGACCACCTGGATAAGATATCAAAAATGTCAGTGTGGAACCCTCGTGTAAACAGAATAGGAACACGTACAGCTCGCCAGAAACCCCCAAGAGAGCGCGAGTGAAAACTCTGCCATGCGAGTGAGAGCGAGGCTAACCAAGACCTCCACCTTGCCTGGTTTCTGGTTTTGGGGTCAATGAAAGCACGCTGTGGTTTAGTAAATTCCTTACCCGACCCCATACACCCCGTTTCGCTATCATATATCCACTGTTCGCCCAAGATATCCCTCGGCACGACACAGACACCAAAAGCAAAGATGTTGATATGTCCTCAAGTGCTTCTTCGGATGAACGGTCTGCGGTTTGGATACTATATTCTAGTATCAACACGCATGCCGCATGCACGAAGAGAACGCAGGTAATCTACACAAAAGCAGAAGCATCAGAAGAACAAATTAACATTAAACTCACAGTAGAGAGCCCAACAATTAGATTACACATGTATTCGAAACGCTCATCCAAGCGGTTCCACTGGCTCACATCCTGCCACAATCCCTCGAGATCGGGCTTGCCGAGAGTGATCAAGAGAAGTTGAGAGAAACAAAACCGAGCGAGGGGCTGGGATGGCATCTTCCAGTCGTCGGGAAGGTCTAGTGGCTGACTCATTTCCATTAGCTCTTTTGAGATGTCGCCATCAAAATCGCGCAAGCAATGTGAAATGATGATGGTGTCTGGTTCTCTATAATACATGATTTGAGGTCTTGTTGAGCTGTGCAAATAATCTAGAAGATAAATTATTATAAGAGAACTTTGGCGGGCATGGCGGGATACCTACCTTGGTGTTGCAGATCAAAGTGTGTCGAGATTCGAAGGAGGTGGGACGGTATGCAAGTGTGTCACCTAAGTTCAAAAAGGAAATTGCTATTGAAGAATGACGTAGTTGAAATCTTCATTGCGAACAAACAAGCTACATCATGTCTGATATGACCTGGAGATATATCAGGACTGCATGCATAATGACCTTCAGGTTATACCGGCCTTCAGAAGTATTGAGACGTCCAAATACAATGTGTATCCATGAAAGAGAAACCGTTCTTCAATGGCACCTGCATTCTGTCACGACAAAGTGGCGACCACTGAAAAACGAGGCCTCGAGATTTGAGATATCACGGCTGGATTCTTGTGAGCATACTGAGTAGCTGCACATTGTTATTACGCAGCAGGGACTAATGAGTGATCTGGAGTCGATGTCCCGCAGAACAGAAGTTATCCTGCACCTGTTATGTAAGGTCCATGAACAGTAATCATGTTTTTCCCTGCCATACGAAGCAGGGCTAGCTATGGTGCCTCACAAAAACCTTCATAGACACACCAGTACAGTCCATGGCGTCCTACGGCTGCCCGGAGGACATCCCCAGCAGTCCATGAAATGGCCCACTTCAAGTCTGGACATGAAAAGCGGCACACGGGTTAGGGAGACACAGAAAGACGAAGGAGCTGTGTGATATAACATTGTCGCCTGATGCGGTAAAAATGTGGCAAGCAAAGTTTTGATGGCGCACTGATATTGTCAGACATCAATGCAAGCGTGGCCATCATGAAATAATAAATTGATGGGGCGCATAAAAGAAGTGTCGTCTGTCAGCTGGAGTTCAGGCTGAGGGTGAGTGGTGGGCCGATTCTTCGATGAGATATTCAGCGTGTGGAATGTCAAGAGCTAACATTGTTCAAGTGGTTGGTTGACTTGGAGTTAGAAATGCTTGGTGACCGCACTCGTGAGTGATAGCTCGAAGGTCAGTCACAAAGTGACCCGTCAAGAAGGTACACACTACTCAGAGAGAGCGGCATGCAGCGAGATAGAGCAAAGGATGAGGGAAGGAAATGTGTTCAGGAAAGTGAGGACGTTTGGATAAGTCGCAGATTTGCAGAGGCCTGGGGTGACCATCAGGTCGTATTTGTCAATGATTGTGAAACGCGTCAGAGGCAGCTACCTTGAGAATTTAGCGACCTACGTGTATCAAAAGCTGAATATTTGAAGCAGGGAGCGCTGAAAGGTGTCTGCACTCGAAATGCATCTAAAGACCAGTTCAGACTTACGAGACATCAGATGATGCTCAAAAGGTCTTTGACCATGACATCGGGTACAACACTTGAGGCCGTTATCAAAGACTGATGTTTAATCAGACCCGCTATATATAAAAAAGTGAAAAAGATATAGAGGAAAGCGAGCGAAGGAGCTGTAGTGATTACCATGATCGAAACACATTGCACGAGTCATACAACAAAGAAAAATATTGATAATGTACTAAAAGACGCAATGAAAGACATACAAGTGCAAAATAACTAGAAGCAAAAGCGACATAGTTGTCCAAATGCTGCAATGCTAGCCATATCAATGATCATTGGCGTGCACACAGCAGATAAACAGCACGGTCTGAGCCCACCATGATATAGGTGGTGGTTGTGCGGCTGCTGTACCTGGAGCAGGAGGGCTGACGGATGTTGACCCACCGACAGACTGACTGTGTGATGACGACGCCTGGGTTTGGCCGTGAGATTGATTTTTTTGCTCATATGCTCGTTTTGCTTTCTTGAATTGGGGCCCCTGAGCAACAACCAAGGGCTGAACAAAAATTATTAAACGGTTGGAAATGGATGAAAGAGAGACATACCCGCTTGTCCCGCACTGCAGCCACTTCGACTACAGGAGGACGGCTCAGACGTTGCGTGAGTTCGATTTCGTCATTGGTGTGGGGTTGAGAATGGAGGAATGAGGACAGGCGACTAATGAGTACAGCTGGATGTGAACTCGAAGGTATTGTGGAATGGGGTTCGGCTTTTTCATCAGTGTTGAGTAGAGATTGGGAGGAAAGTGAGGAGAGATGAGCTAAAAGTACACGTGGATGTAACCGCGAAGGTATGGAGGGCTGCTGAAGTTCGTCTGGTAAATCATTTTCAGGTGGAGAGCGGTGAAGGAGTGATGACAGGTGAACAAGAAGTGCGTGCAGATGGAACACTGAAGATCTTTCGGGCGTTTGCTGAAGTTCGGTTGCTTCACCATTGGCGGATCGAAAGCGCTGAAGGAACGAGGAAAGGCGAGCAAGGAGTACATTTACAGAGGAATGAGCACCATCCAATGGGGAGGACTGAGAGCAGAGATCTAGATAGGAACTAAGCAATTGAAGTACTGACTACGCACATCGACATCAGCTTCCATGCCAGCAAAAAATGCTGGTGACAACTCATCGACACCACTAAACTGGTGAGGACATCGCGTAGCATCAGCCTGTAATGTCACTTTGATAGTGATTGGTAAAGATGGAAACATGACACGTACTTCCAAAAATGACTTGTCATCAAGCGAAGAGCGGGGTGTGTGTGAACCATCTTGAGACGCCAAGAGAGTGGATGATATTTTGACACATGCTGTATTGGTACCAACGGACACTAGTAGGTCATCAAGACCGGCTTCTTTGCAGGTGGCGTGAACGTCCCATGTGTATGCGTTTCCATTTCTGCAGCCAGTGACTAACACCTTTCCATCAGGGGAAAGGGCTGCAGACCGCAACTCCTGTTCGTGCTGGAAGGGTGGCCCAATTGGGAGGTTGGTATCGAGATCCCATAGACGCGCTGTTTTATCAGATGATACACTTGCAAAAAAGCGGTTGTTTTGAGACAAGGAGATGGTGGTAACAGCACTGGTGTGACCTTCAAGGATGGCAATTTGCTGCCAAGTGTCAGTGTCGAATATCCTAATCCAGTCATATGCACCAGAGATAAGCCTGTGTCCGTCTGACGTCCATGCCAAGCTGAAAACTGCATATATGTGATTGAGTGTTTTGAGAAGCTCGCCCGTTTTTGCATCCCAGATTTTTACAGCGTTGTCTCCACTTCCACCTGTTGCAAGTTTTGATGAGTCAGGCGAGTACTTCACCGCTCGCACCCATTTGTGCCTGGTTTTGATTGTCAGTATATTTTTGCTGCTGTTGACCTCCCAGACTCTTGCTGTCCCATCCCAGGATCCACTCGCTACTCGTTCACCATCTCCACTCCAGCACAATGCACACACGACATTGCTGTGTCCTGTCCAAGTGGCAATGACCTTCCTCATCTTGACATCCCACAACTTAACTTTGGCATCGTCGCCTCCACTTGCAATTGTCTTTCCATTTGAAGATAATGCCATGGACCACACTCCGCCATTCCCGTTCCGCCAGTTTTCGCCTATCTGTTTCCCCCTCTTCAGGTTCCATAGTTGGAGTGAGCCGTCCAACGAACATGTGATAATGTGTTGTCCGTCAAGCAAGTGTACAACACCTTTTACCCAGCTGGTATGACCTCGCATCGTCTGGCATGGCGTGATCTCTGGCATCTTACTGGTGGGGGAAGAGATGTGCGTTCAACTATGGGGATCGTCTATGCAAGAAGTCCGTTGGGATCTTGGAATCAGACCAGGTTGTTCGGCAGTGCACAGATTGTTGGTGAGTTCAGGGCCTATCTTCTTTAATTTGATGCTTGTCAGAATCACACAAGCCATGGCTCGTGGGACAGCATGCTTACAGAATTCAATTACAAGACAGACAATGAATCGCAGCAGCGAGAATGCGCGAGAGATCTTGACGGGTATCCAAAATTGCTGGTAAGTAAGTCAGTTGTCAACTTCAACCTGCAGAAGAGCCTAGAGTATCGCTCACTGGATGCACCTTTCAGGTGAGCACAGAGCACAATCACGAGAGGTCAATGGGAATCTGGTTGAGAGTTGAAGCCTGAGGATATTGGGCAGTCGTTTGTTTCATGCCATTTTCAGGATGCGTTCCATCCGTGTTCGCTCCACAGCTTCATTTCTGCGTAGATAAAGCGTACAAGTTTGCAGTTGGCGCTATGTGCTGTGTGCGTTCCTGTACGTAAAGACCACATTGACACTTCTGACGAGTGTTTGATAGCTTTCCCACTCCCTCTTCACTCCGCACGTTTCTTTCGGCCTATGTTCGAGCTCCAGCAATACACCAGACATTCTGGTCTGAACACTGTCATCTCGACTGGGTGTGAAAAAGTATGGCAAGCTGAAAGTGAGTGATCATGCATGTTATACCAGCTACGCATACTCTGGTTCCAGCTGGACACGATGATGGATGCTGATACCTTTGTGCCATCCGTGTCAGACTCTCGCGCGACGATGTATCTGAGTGATGGCAGCAGCTAGGAGCCGTCTTCCTATGGTCCCAATAGGATAGCATGTGCGAAGCCTCCCAAGCGCAAAACTCGCCATACCGTTCAATCAGAGGATGGCAATTCGAGTGGTCCGGCGTCAAGTAATACTGAGTAATAGAAGAACACGGACGTCGAAAGGTGTCACCTGTCCCTTCGTTAACGTTGATCTTTGAAAGATGTCAAGGTCAAAATAGAGTCGTGGAAGGGAAATTTATTTTCTCAGATCGTAGGTTAACTGGTTTCGATGGCATTAATATGTTGGCATATATCTTGTTTTGGGCGCTTGTGACGGAAAATAGCCATGTATCTGTATTATACTCGGTGAAAGAAAAAAAAACATGCACGGGGGGCAACGGAGAGATGTATGCTGCTGCCAAGAAATCCTATGGACGCGTTAAGTAACCCAAGGCGACGCCAAACCACAGAAAGAAAGCTAATGCACCCCGCGAGATCACTGTCTGCACGTTCGTATTCAAGACAGCGTCCAAGAGAAAGCCAAACGTGCAAGCCCCCATAAAAGACATCCAGTAGTTCCCCCTAGAAAAAATGCGAGACCACCTAGATAAGATATCAAAAATGTCAGTGCGGAACCCTCGTGCAAACAGAAGTAGGAACACGTACAGCTCGCCAGAAACCCCCAAGAGAGCGCGAGTGAAAACTTTGCCGTGCGAGTGAGAGCGAGGCTAACCAAGACCTCCACCTTGCCTGGGTTCTGGTTTTGGGGTCAATGAAAGCACATTGTGATTTAGTAAATTCCTTACCCGGCCCCCTAATTCCTGTTGTATCGCCACATGGCTACTGTTTGCCCCAGATACTATTGCGCACATTACAAATACCAAGACCAAATCTACCGATGTGTCCACTAGCGCTTGGTATGATTCTTTGGATGACCGGTCTGCAGTTTGGATACTGTATTCTAGTATCGACATGCATGACATATGCACGAAGATAACACAGAACATCATCTACGCAACGTCGCAAAAGCAGAAGCATTTGCAATAAGAATGAATTAACATTGAACTCACAGTAGAGAGCTCAACCAATGGATTATTCATACGTTGTACACGCTCATTTACGCCGTTCCACTTGCTCACATCCTGCCACAATTCCTCGAGATCGGGCTTGCCGAGAGTGATCAAGAGAAGTTGAGACGGTGTCTTCATCTGTATAATACATGATTTGAGGTTCTGTTGATCTGTACGACTAGTCTAGAAGGTAAATTATTGTGAGAGGACGTCGGCGGGCATGGCGGGATACCTACCTTGGTGTTGCAGATCAAAGTGTGTCGAGATTCGAAGGAGGCGGGACGGTATGCAAGTGTGTTCGCCCAAGTCCAAAAAGGAAATTGCTATTGAATAATGACGTAGTTGAAATCCAACCAGGTTTCATTGCGAAAGTTGAACGAGCTATATCATGTCTGACACGACCTAGACATATATCAGCTGCATGCATAATGATCTCCAGGTTACATAAGTCGGCCCTTAGAGTACGGGGCGTCCAAATACAGCGCGTATCCGTAAAAGAGAAACCGTTCTTCAATGGCATCGCTGCGTTCTGTCACGACGAAGCGGCGACCACTGAAAAACGAGGCCTCAATATTTGAGATATTACTGCTGAATTCTTGTACGCATACTGAGTGGCTGCATTTTCTGATTATCATCACGCTGCAGGGACGAATGAGTGATCCGGAGTCAAGTAGCAGTGAACAAAGAAGAGAAGGCGAACATTAACAGGCGTCACCCAGTCCTATTGTTATGTAACGGTAGATCATTATGATTCTGCTATGGACGGACGTCAACTTGTGATTGAGAGCAGAACTAGGGAGGAGTGCACGAACTGAATCAAGTATGGAACAATCAATCCTCATTTAACAACATCCCAATAAGCATTGGACCATCTACGATCTGCTCGAAACGCAGCGTCGCCACTTGCAAGAATTTCCCTAAGCACGAACCTAAAGAGTTAAGGTGAAAACCAACCGAACACTGTAGTTTATTCGAAACGCAGCACCACCAGTAAGGTTACCATTGTGTAAAACCAACACAAAGACTATCCATACAGGTGACCTGCAACTCTGATTTCAGACACTAGTAAAAAATTGATGTTTCTGGGAGAATATGAACGAGCATATAACAAAAATAAGGAACGAATTTAGAGTGAAGTCTTGAAACGCGATACTCGAAGTGTGGCGCCGCCACCTACGAATACTTGAACAATCTATACACATGTGTTGGTGATGACGCAGTGACTCCGATGAGAAATGTTGCCCGAGGTAGACAACATTGCACATTGGGGGTACCGCGTGGGTCTGCAACAAGACTGATGACTTGGCTGTGGTGGTGATGCTACCTGTCTTCTATGCTAGGAAAGGTGAAGGTCCATGGTGCGTAGTCAGAGCGTGTGTTGCGTTATGCGAGCTAGGTAATGCGAACCTAGAGAGTGTTGATGAAAATCAATCCTGCAATTGATTCAGACTGCAACGACATCAGCTATAAGTATCTCTGAAATGATCTGAGGTCGTCACAGGTGCTAACGCTACGACTCCGCTCAGATTGGGAGTACCGTAGGAAGACCGAAATTTTGAAGCGTGAGAGTTCCAAAATGTAACACTCAAGGAACTCACCACAGGTGATGACGCTGCAACTTTGATGAACGCTTGATATCAGGTGCTGCCCAAATAACTTACAATATCGACAACGACATCGGAGGTACAGCGTGTGTCTACAAGGAATCCACCAAGTTCAAGTGCTTAGCCTTTCTCTTTCTCCTACGCCAGGAGGGGCAAAATACATGGTCAGTTTGTGTGTTACGTCATAAATTAAGGCGCGAACCTAAGAGAACTAGTGGAGATCAACCCCGCGATCTGCTCAAAATGCAGCGCAGCCATCTGCGAGGAGCTCTTGAACAGTACCTAGAAGTCGTCCATAGATGATGGCACGGCGACTCCACTGAACGCCCAATATTAAGTGTTGTGCAGTGTTTGATATCGGGCGTAAAGTTCAACCTGGGAGACACTAAATCTCGAGGGTACTGCATGGGTCTGGCAACGAGGACCCAGGATGCTCGTTTGGCTGGGTGTGGTATCGGTATTGGTATTGCGTCTCTACCGCGGTACCAGTGAAAGAGTGATGGGACTGTCCAAGATACGTGGTCATTATCATGTGAATTGCCAAGGTAAGGCACGAACCTGGGTCCTAGAATGTGCTGATGAATGCGATTTGTTCTTCTTCGAAACGCAGCGATTAATCATTGAGTCCTCTCAAGATACGAAAAGCGATCAAACCAGGTAGTGACGCTGCGACTCCGATTTCAGGCACTGTTAAAAAGAAAGGAATAGGAATATTTAAAGTTTCTGGGATAACGTTAATGACGAGCCTCAGATAAGTAGAGATACGAACCTAGAATGACGCATGCCGCCGCTTGTTGATTTCAAACATTATCAAAAGGAAAGTAATTTTTTGGGAGAAGGTTAAAATAAACGAGGAGGATGAAATGCGAGAAGCAAAGCGATGCTAGAAAGGCTTAATTAACGGCACCAACCGCGAGAATGTCATCAAGTGATGTACTAGTAGGAAGATGACCGGCCTCGGTGATGAATCGATGACATCGATGAACAGACACTGCCCACAGCGACTTGATCGGTATGCACAGCGTAGATTGTGATCTGCCACAAGAGGCATTAACATTGATCTTGTTTATTCATGTTTCACACTGTTTGTAACAACGTTTGCAGTTGGAACTTCGTCATAGTGCAGGTCACCAGGCATTTAGGAAGTCTCTTCTCACTTGTTCGTCGTATGTAGTTTCTTTTTGGTGCGTTTTTTCTCACTTGTCCATTGCCGCTAGCATTCAGTTGTTTTTTCGGCAGCCGCCTCGGCTGTCTTCTCTTCTCGCTTCTGAAGTTCTTACACATGTATTCACGTATCCTGGCTCCACTGGAAATCTGCCTTTAGTGATTTGGTATTCATCTGGAGCTCGCCGGCGCCCCTCTGCGGCCTGCTGCATAAAATCATGTGCGTGTTTTGTGTTGTTTAGTGTCACTCCATCCAGACTTTGCTCCGCAAGACTTTGTGAGAATCGCGTTCTCTCCCCCCATGCTAGGTTCCTCACTACTCTCGCACGCCACCCTGTCTTTGACATCTCAACCTCCCTGTTGAGTTGACGCATTATCCTCACAGACTGCTGAATCTCTGTCGCGCGTGGAAAACCTTCCTATTCCTCAAGCTTCAAGCACCACTGCTCTTCTAAATCTACTCTCACACACCATCTTGTCTTTAATATCTCAACTCTCTTTTATGTTCGGGCTGTTCACTGTCTCCGCGTGCCTTCTCATCTGCTCAGGCTCTGTTGTACGTGGTAACCCCAACATTGCTCGACTTGTTATCGCTCCTGGCCACATAGCCTTTCGATTGTGTCTCCATTACCACCAATTCATAATATTTTTGCATGCATGACTGCTAAGCTTGAGCGTACACGATGCATGACTATTCGGGTCTCATCGCTAAATAAGGTTGGACTATTTGTATGTTGTATCATCATCCATGAAATTGGACTTCTCACTGGACGAGCGTCACGAGAATCTTGTAGCGCATATCCTTTATATTTACTTCACTGTATCAAGTAATAGATCAAGCCCGATTAAAATAATGTCTCGTGCAATACCAAAGTGTGGACGCTAAGAACGTAAGACGGGGGCCAGAAGCGAAAGATGCAATTGAGCTACACATAAACCTGCCCCATGATGTCATATATATTAATTCAGACCGCAAGGAAGAAATAAATTGAGCTTCACTGAGATCCACAAGGTTGTGAGAAATGAAAAAGAGATTGCTCCGAGTGTGCCTCATAGCAAGGGCGCCCGGAGCGCGTGCCACAAAGGTAGAGGGACAGACCCTGGGTACGTGTCGGAACGATTCGAAGGTATCAACCAATTAAACTCGTGTAAATGATGTCGATGAACGATGTTTATTGAGTTAAATTTCAGGTATTTTCACAAGAGATTGGCTAACTCAGGCACATTATGTAATCATTGTTTTGACTGATAGTGATAGCACTAAGTTGTTCGCATCGAGATCAGACGAAACAAATATGTTCGTTTGCGGGGTTACAGTGTTGGTATTCTGAACCGAAGAAGTACTGGCAGGAGGCACGTACCATAATTTACATATTTATTTATAATAAGTCCGATGCTAATTTTAAGTGAGCGCCAGCTCATGGTTCTTGGGAGCTGAGAGTGCGGAATAACGTTGTATGCGAGTTATTCCTGTGTGCCAAGGTCAAAGGAACTTTGATGAGGCTATGGTGCTCAGCTGGCCAACTGTACTCTATACGTACGATGTTTAAATGACTCTTAGTTACAAGTGACTATCGTCGGCAAAGCGGACCTTTCATACCATACTAAAACGGTCAAGTCTAAGGAACTACGGCGCCGCTCGCAGTGCCTCCATCAGGCTTAGAAAAATTATTCACCAAGCGAACACCACACAATTTGTTAACAACAAACTATCATCATCATCTTCGTTATCTTCAACGACGAGAAAGATGGCAACAGTGACAGCGATATCGACAATGCCCACGACTGTCCTACCAGTTTTAAATGATTCTGTAGCTGTTGCGCCGCAACGGTCCATTTTAGGATCCTTTCTTCGACGTCCAAGGGGAGCTTCTACTTCACACCAACAACAACCTTCACAACCAGATTCTCCAACCTCTCCAACAGTCCCAACGACGACGTTGAGACGACGAAGTTTTGTACCTCAAATAAACACCTCACCAAACAACACGAACCTCGGTCAAATTTCAAACATACTACGCCGCAGACGGTCAGCCGGTACCGTTAACAACCAATCTACCCAATCAACAATGCCCGCCCCCCCTCCCCTCGTCCGCGCAACAACTTTCTCCATTAATAATAACACCCAAACTCACCGTATCCGTTTAGTCCCTCATCTCGACTCCCGTCGTACCCTTCGCTTCGAACCCATAACCCGCGACCTCAAAGACAACGACATACCCCTTCGTATCGGCCGCTTCACAGATCGCTCGGGAATCGGTCTCGCAGTAGTAAACGCCCTAAACACTAACAAACTCGCTTTCAAGAGCAAAGTCGTCTCTCGCGCCCATGCTGAGATCTGGGCTGACAACGGCAAATTCTACATTAAAGATACAAAATCTTCCTCAGGCACATTCCTCAATCATCTACGTCTCAGTCCTGCGGGGTCCGAGAGCAAACCTCATCAGCTCAAAGATGGCGATATCGTCCAGCTTGGAGTCGATTATCAGGGTGGCACCGAGGATATCTACAAATCCGTCAAGATCCGGATCGAGGTGGGGAGGGAATGGCAAGCTGCTCCGAACGCTTTCAAGTCCGTCTTCCTCCATTGATTCGTCTACCTGAGTTCATGTTGATCTGCGTTCTAGCACAAACGCCCTCTCGCAACTCCGTTCACTCTCCGCAGACCCCCACAACCAACCACAAAGCGCAATCGCCCATGGTAAAAAACGGATGCCGAAGACTAACATCCCCGATTGTTGTATCTGTGCGTCCTTCCCCATCTCCACATGGCATACTTTCACATGCTGATGTATCCCACAGGCCTCTTTGCAGTAACAATCCGTCAAGCCCTCTTCATAGCCCCATGCAGCCACGCCTTCCACTACAAATGCATCCGCCCCCTCCTTGAAGCCCACACCTCCGCATTCAGCTGTCCTCTCTGTCGCACGTTCGCAGATCTCGACGAAGACGTCGAAGTCGAGGCTGATCCTGAACCAGGTGCTGAAGTCGAAGTTATCTCATCTCCTGAAGAAGACGATGACGAAGAAGAACGAAGGGGGAAAGATAAGCTCGCTCCCCCGATCGTGAGAGACGGAGCTGAGACCGAAGTGGAGGGCGATGCGAGGGGGCCGCGCGCTAGGATACGGACTGCGGGTCATATCGTTCATCCACAATCTCAGCCACACCCTTGCCTGACTGTCCAATCCCATTTAGCCCGCGATGACGATCTTGGCGAAGATATGGATATGATAGATATCGATGTAGATTCAGACGAGGGTGACGTCGATGTAAGGGTGTTTGTCAGGGATGGGAATGGGAGTGGGAGCGGCAACGGGAGTGCAGAAGGGATGGGTCTCGAGAGTGGGATGGGTGGGTTGGCGATGATGGTGGATGGGGAGGGCGTTATCAGCGGAAAGCGAAAACGTTGATGGTGAGGCTGAAGATTGCGCTTGTATAAGCATGCGTTACCTTTCTTTGGCTTCCTTTCTTTTTCTTTGCTCTTTGCCTCAAGAGGCCGGAATCCGAAGATTATTTTATTTTGTTGTTGTTGATCATATCTGGAACCTCTTATGGTTTTGTACACATAGCTTTGACATCGCATTGTATTGCGTATGTATGGGTTCATCACAAGTTATACATACTTTTACATTGGTTGGAAGCAGTTTCATTCATTTATTCTGGTTTCATTCGTTTATCGCAAATTCATTCATCATCAGTTTCATTCGTTATTACAATTTCATTCGTTCATCACAGTTTTATGAGTTTATCACTACTTGCACTTATCATGATATCTCCGTTCCCTCCCCATTCTCCCACTTGTCTATGATATTATCCTATCCACACCTTTCGTCCTTCTGTTCAGATATTCCTTCACGACGAACTGTTAATAAAATTTCTCGTAATGCCTATACGTCGAGTTGAGCTGGACCTGTCACGAAGTCCAATGGAAAACAAGAAGCCAGTTTTGTGGGCGTGGTTGAATGTCGTCCAGTGCACCCCTACTCGAATATCTAAGCTCGAGAGGCTTTTGAGGGGAGAGCGCTGTTGACTAGCGTGTGCTACTGAAAATTTTGCGCATATATCGTTAAATCATTCTAGTCAACAGAGGGGGGACGTACAAATCAGAATCATGTATAACGCGTGTCGGCGCAGCTAATAGATGGATGTGCATGTGAACCGGGCCATGGTACAGAATGAAAGTTGATCGATTGGTCGATACGTCCAGGGGCGAGGGCGAGGGAAGTAAGGGCATCAAGAAATGCGCACTGTCGGTGGATAACATACGGAACTAGAACTTCAGCGCAAAGGTCTTGTGGTTGTCTGGAGGCCACGTGTTCCCAGAAAGGCCCAAGCGAGATGTGCCATGAGAAAGCCAAGAGACTCGCTAACTCAGATCTCGTGTCTGGGTCAACAAAAGAGTGCGCTTTAAAAAAGTGGGTCGTGTGAAAGGAAAGAGAGTGGGGTAAGTAACTCAAGAGTAGAGATCTTGTCTGGGTCTGCATTCACGCTGAGAATTCCGTTCCCAGTCTCAAATCCAGGTCCAAGTCTAAATCTCATGTCCACCGATAACTATGAACGAGCGACTTGGGAAGAGCGTACCATGGTTGAGACGCGCTTGATACATCAACGCGAAGTTTGTGATTCTGTAAAAGTCAGTGTTGCAAGACATGACGGTGACTAAGTGATGGTATACCCACGCGCTCAAGAGGCCTTATCACTAGACCCGCCTGAAAACGGCGTCCAAGGGCCGGAGCAGAACGATAGTGTAATCCCACAAGACATGTCAGTCTCTCTTTCACTCTCGATGAGAGGGGGCCCAGTGTCAATGTCCGCAAAATTGATGAAATGGGAGAGGGAGGGACGTGCATGCATGGCAGCTTACAAGCAACGCCAAAAGAAACACAGAATGAAAACTAAAATACTGAAGATCATTGATCATCGTCCAACGTTTAAGAGAAAGGCGAACGTGCAAGCCCCAGTAAGAGACATCCAGTATTTCACCAGATTCACTTCCAGCAACAGTCCAAACCACCTGGATGAGAATCGGCAATGTATCCATTCGAGTCGGGAAAGTGACGCAAAGAGCAATATTGGTATATTGAACTGTGTAAGAAGATTCAGGAACGCGTCAATCCAGCATACCACCTTGAGATATGGAACCCGGGCCCCAGAACCAATTTGGTGTTGCATAAGTACGTAATTTAGTCTCGCTACCGGCACCTGTATACCATAACTAGATGTCACATCTTGTGTTGTGCTCACTATAATCAGTCTCATTTGCAGTAATGCTCAACACCAGCATTAAATACTGTCCCAAATAACACAGGACCTTCAGTGCAGACTGTCTAGGTAAGCTTGGCACTGTCTGCCGCCTGTATTACCCTAATCTGTCATCCTGATGTGCCCACCAGTGCACCCCAAGCTTCCAAACTAGATGAGAGCTTATTCTCATGCCTCTTGCCCTTCTCCACCACCACCAATGTTGTCCACCACCCCATTCTAACCATCAATACGGGCTTTCCATGCTGCGACGCTCTGTAAATCTTCGTGACTTTGGAATTGGAAGTCAGGGACTTGAAGCACACGCACCACTATCGACGCCATCATGTTATTTCATGCTGTGCACATCCTGAGACATCCTACCACAAGAAGCATTGGCCATAGTTATCAATGAGTCAATGACTGTTGACAACGGTGATTGGCCTACCAGTGATGGAACAGTATGAGTCAAATTTTCTACAATTAACACGATCCTTCTGCTAATTTCGCCACCTGCCATCTATAATCATCTACCTATGTATAGTGCCCACCCACATATGCCAGTTGGTTGGTAATTTCAAGGTGGTATTGTCAAATATAATTCGATCATTGGGAAGTTCCAACCCATATCTGTAAAATGTCTCCTTACAACATTTGCCTCTGTTGACATGGTCTACTCTTTGGATTTTCATGTGTGAGTTCCCATCCAAAAACTACATTTCTAATGTGTCGTCCTAATTATATTCTGCAGTGTTGGAAATCCTGCACTCATCCCAGGCATTGCTTACCCAAAGTGCCTATATGAGGGCCAACCTCAGATTCGAGTCCCGTTGAGGAGCTAACTTATCACCTCCAGCCTGCTGTATTCCATGACCGTCCGTATACATTGTCCTACACAGATTACTGTGTTAACTTATGCCTTGTCACCTTCAATCGGAATCGTTGAAAGGAAACTTCCGCACCTCATTTATCCACCGTGTCTGAATTATCAGCTGCTATCAGATATGCAAATTACACCCGACTCCAATGGTATTGAACAACTCTGCAATTTTGATATTGATACCATAACTGTACAGGTGCTTCGCCACGCCTCAGATGTTGTCCCAGAACATCACGTCTTCGACCTCTACTGTCACTAGCTTTGCTCCATGCACTAGCACATGGGCAGGTAGGCAGTCAATGAACAACACCTTCCCAGCTAGTGCACTCAGCGAACTAGTGACAATTTGCCAATGATACGATCACTTTGTTTTGGTTTCTTATTGTCAAGTTAGCATAACAATGTGGCACAAATGCCTAGAGAAATTATTTTGACATACAACACGTCGCTAACAGAAGTCATGTCCCTAAGTTGTACATGAAATGGTACAGGACACATTTTGTTTGTATTGAAATTGTCAATTTGAGAGCAAAAATGACCGGGAGGTTCAATTGAAAACTGTAATGGTACAGCATGCCCAGCACACACCCTTAAAGAAAGGCGATGTCGAACCCGGGCAGTTCAAAGATGGTTTGCTAGTACATAGAACTGAGGGCATGCAGTTTACGGATGTCTCAGCAGCAGGTGCTGCCATCACAGGCGTCGCTGTAGTGGCACAGGCGGCAGACAGAATTGTGAGGTAAACAATTCAAACGAGCTTCATGGCATCTAGTATATTCAGTTTATGATGTGATCGTGTAGGGAGACCATACCAACGAAAGTTTGATTGTGCA
The DNA here is from genome assembly GCA_016800925.1 of Suillus spraguei. Classification (NCBI taxonomy): domain Eukaryota; kingdom Fungi; phylum Basidiomycota; class Agaricomycetes; order Boletales; family Suillaceae; genus Suillus; species Suillus spraguei. The sequence goes on along the minus strand of JABCPU010000377.1, from coordinate 36,363 downwards.
ATGTGTGTGACGCTGCTATGACAAAGTCTTAGAATAGCTATTATGTGTTGGGTGAATGGAACGCGCATAGTGTGGCGTAAGATGTCACTTCACAACAGCAGGAGACATTCGTCTCTGAGGCTTTTCCAACTCAACTACGTTGACTTTATGCTTGTTACCTCATGCAGCCCTGAGTGGCTGGGTCATATACAAATAATTATTTAATGACATATATCATCTTGGAAACATGCACGCAAGGTACACCAAGTTAGTGATAGTCAAATTGAGCCAGCAGTTCAACAGGAAATCGGCTATGAGGTGGTTTGATATTTGTGGCAAAATCAAATCAAATACAGTTATCAATTGGTCTGTGAGATGGGGGCAAAACTTGGCAAAACTCCCAGGCGCACTGCATCAACAATTCATGATAATTCATAATGATACTACTGATTATTACATTGACGAGACACCTTTCGTAGTTAACAGAGACTGCACATCCCAAGATAGATAATCCTCCAAGTCAGATTCCAACATCGTCTTCGAAAGCCGCAGGGATAATTCCTTTGTCAACTCTGCAAGGTCATACACCTTTCCCGCCAAGATCTCGTACCCTTCCAGCTGGGGATCAGTAGCTGATGGGAATTCTGCAATGTGTTGCTCAATCTCATCAAAGGTAGCTGCAACTTCATTTTCTGTTAACTCTTTCAGGCCCCTCCAGCTCATCGTCAGCCTGACTCTGGCTTGCCGAAGGAGGTGTCCATGCGAAAATTTTATCGAGATCCATCGCTAGGTTTGTGTCAATTCCACCATTGTTTGGAGTGTGCATATGTGCAAGTTTTCGATGGACTAGTTGGCCAGCAGCAAGTGCACGCTGGTGGACATGATAGGAACAGTTGTTACGAAGTTTTCCGAGGGTCTCAAAAGTGTGAACTGTTAAGTTGCAATGTTTGATGCCCTGGATTCCACCAAGATTCGAAAATAGTCATTCAACATCTGCTGCATGAGGGATAATCGAGAATAAGGTGATTGCGAGTGTTTTCAACGGGTGCGTTTTCAGGGAAATAAAGAGAGTTGTGGACGTGCGACTCACCCATCCGTAACTGACTTTATGTCCCTAATAATATCATATCTCTATAAGCTTCATTGACCTTAACTCTTACATGTCATCGAGTTTTACTTGAACTTAATCTGTGAAGTATTGCTCAAGATGTGTGTAGGCTGTGCTGTTTATTTGCTGTGTATCTCCACCACACGCCAATGGTCATTAATACAGCTAGCATTGCAACATTTGGGCAACTACTTCAGCTCTCCTTTGCACCTGTACGTCTTTCGTTGCGTCTTTCAGTATACCATCAATTTTTCTTTCCCTTGTACTACTCGTGCAGTGTGTCAAATTCGATCATGCTGAATGTTGCGAATGAAGCACAGTGCTTCATTTGTTTTCCTTTGTCTCATTTTCCTCCTTTTCACAGAAGCCTGGATCAGAAAACTGCATTACGACCGCAAAAACAGAATATCTGTTATGCCAGACCTAGTGACCAAGACCCTTTTGCCACGAGCGCCATCTCCTAGGTCTCAACAGGTCTTTATTAGACTCGGATGCGTTTCAAGGTTAGAATCAGGCCTCTCTTCGGCGCGCACCAATTCAAACGTTCAGGATGTCGTCACTATACATGTAGGTTGTTGAACTCTCAAGCGGTAGCTGGCTCTGACGTGTTTCAGAATGATCAATGCGTGCGACCTGGTGGTCCTCCCAGGCCCTCTGAAACACGCAACTTATTTAGGCACGTTCGCCTCGCCGAACACGTTTCTGTCTTCATCCTTTACTCTATCGCACTGCACGCTTCTCTTCTTTACCTTCATGAATCAGGTCACCAAGCGGCTTCCCAGATGCTCTTGTCGATAGTTTTGAAACTGGGGACATTCAACCCCAACCCAACATCTGAGAAGTAGGTTGTTGACTTGCGCAGCGGAGAAAGAACTCCAATAGATCCAATTGCAGTAGCATTGCTGCTCATGGATCTTACATAACGGGTGCGGGACAACTTCTGTTCCTACTTTCAAAAAGCTGGCGTACGAATGGTCTCAAATTATGAGCAACTGGGTAGGTGTTTCATCTAACGTAGAGTCGCTGCAGAAGGAGGTTGGTATTAAGTCCTCTATAGGCGCATCTTACATTCAGTATCCTCGTGTTTGCCTCACAACTTAGGCATAACCGTACAGATCAAGTACCCAAGTCTAGGGTTCGTTGTATATCTGCACACTTCCTTTGATGCTAGCGAGTATTAGCACTCATCTTCCAGCATCACATCTGGTAACTTTGCTACCAAGTTTGTACTTCACAAGCGAAATACTATTAATTAGGCGTGTGATTTATCCCCCTCTCTCTATTCGAGACGATGACCTGATCCCCAGACTCTGATCCTTGTTCCCTACGTCTCATACAAGCTCTTGTCATTTGTCGCTGGACCAGCTGCTCCCGTCAAATATTTTCCTCGGCCCTAGGTCCCCTTAATCTGAGGAAGGTGTCTCCTGATCTGACAATCTTGTATCTACATTCTAGCGGTGCGTTCTCACCTAGTCTAATCTCTACGAGTTATACTCACAGGTTGTTGCGTAGCAATAAATTCAAATGAACGGTATACATATGCATGGGCTTCTGCCACGAGTCATAAGTGCTGATGGTCTACCCAGGTGGATTTAACGTCGTCGCTGTGGTTACATTGTGCATATTTTAGCTGCTCAAGCAGATGACGTGGCTGGTGCGTGTGTGCTGCGAGAATTGTGGTGTTCGGGACGACAGAGCAATAGTTAGCAACACAAAAAAGTACGAGCGAGCGCTTGCAGATACGACAGCAGTTCTTTCTCAAGGATCTGTAGTGTCAATAGTGTTCCTGATGAAAATGATGGCCTGACGCTTGTGAGGGGATGAATGAACGCTGCCCACGTCAACTACGCTTCACATGTGGACCACCGTGCACTTTGGATCAATGCGCCGCCGTCGGTCATCTCTGAGCCAAGTTAGTGATAATTACATTGAGCTAGTGGGTCGCAGTGATCACGGGAAGGATAAACAATGTGGTAAACATTTAGCGAACATTGGCATGATCCAATATTCTTGGAGGATGAGCTGGACGCAAGTGATGGTGGTTACATAAGAAACAGGTCGCTCGGTGGCATACATAGGATTGCGGTATGTTTACATAATAGAGAGCTCATTTCAATGACGCACATCCCACCACGAAACATAGATCTCAATCAGTGACCAACCTCGTTAACGGTGTTCAGCCAACCGCATTTATTTTATACTTAATCTGAATCTCGTTACCATTAAGATCTATGCAGCTCTGTTAATAAAATGGCAATCTGCATGGAAGCCCGAGGCGCGCCAACTTGGTGATAAGACCAGTCGCAAATTGTGGTGGTCACATCGGGAAGGATAATCATATCGGAAAATTAGATCAGATATTCGTGCTGAACATTCTTGGAACCTCAACAAAGCCATTTCTGAGTGGAGTGCAGGGATGCTACCAAGGTCAAGAAAGGAAATGGGCACTAGTCTGAATTTCCCGCGGCGTAACGCACATTAGTAGTTACGGTACGAGTGTGACGTGTCCATGTATTGACTTATTGAGTAACCCCAGGCCCCCAACAGCACGCCCAGCACATTGACTGTTGTTCATAGTAAGCCACCGTCCCTTTGTTGCAGTTCGAAGGTGGTGTGGGGGTGCATGGGAGTTGGCAGGTTACCTCAGCAGGAGGTGCTGCCATCACAGGCGTCGCTGGAGTGGCACTGGCAGCGGAAATAATTGTAAGGTAAACAATTTGAACGAGCTTCATGGTATCTGGTAAATATATAATACTTCAGTCTATGATGTGATCGTGCAAGGAGACCATACCGACGAAAGTTTGATTGTGCAATGTGTGCGACGCTGCTATGACAAAGTCTTAGAATAGCTATTATGTGTTGGTTCAATGGAATGCGTATAGTGTGACGTCAGAGTGCCACTCACAACAGCAGGAGGCGTTCGTCTCTAAGGCTTTTTCCAACTCAACTGTGTTGACTTTATACTTGTTCCATTATACAGCCCTGAGTGGCCGGGCCGCAGAATACATCACCTCGGAAATGTGCACGCAAGGTTTAAGAAGGTACACCAAGTTAGTGATAGTCAAATTGAGCCAGCATGAAGTCGTAGTGATTACAGCAAGGATAATGAATGGTTATTGATACAACTGGCATTATAGCATTTGGACGAAGTTGGCTTCTAGTTATTTTGCACATGTATGTCTTTCATTGTGTCTTTCAGTACACTATCAATCTTTTTCCTCGTTGTGCAACTCATGTAGTGCGTCGAATTCGATGATGCTAAGTGTGACAGCTCCCTCGCTCGCTTTCCTTTGTCTCTTTGCCTCTTCACATAGCAGGTCTGATTGAACACTAGTCTTTTACAACAACCCCAGTCTGTTAAAGTTTGAGAACGGCGCTGTGTCAAGTGTCTACGACATGGCGGGAGACCGGACAAGGACAGGAAAGTCTACGACGTAGGTATATGTAGTCGGGACTATCCGAGCAGCGAATGATGACAAAGGGTGAAATACCAAACACTAACACAGTCATGGCAGGTGGACCAGCGAGCAGCATCACGACCGTGAAGCAGAATGTCTGTTATATCCGATCTCACGATCAAGAACCTTTTGAGCGCTATCCATTGGCTCATAAGTCTGGACGGGTTTTTAGATGCATTCCGAGGGCAGACACCTTTTTTTTTCAAAGCTCGCTGCTTCAAATGTTCAGCTTTTTGGCCATTGCCATACATCATCTACTAAATTCTAAAGGTAGCTGCCTCTGACGCGTTTCACAAGCATTGATGTGTACGACCTGATGGTCATCCTGGTCTTCCACGAATCTGCAACTCATCTGGACACCTTCACCTCACCGAACACATTTCCTTCCCTTAAGTATATTTTGTTCTATCCTGCTGCACACTTCTCTAGACAGTGTACACCTTCTGGGACGGGTCGCTTTATGACTGGCCGTTGACTTATCAGTCGGGTGACCCGGGTCATCAAGCATTTTCCGAGTCCAAGTCGATCATCAACTTAATCTTGACATTCTACACTCTGAATATCTCACCGAAGGATATGTTCACCACTTGCCATCAGGATGACCTCCAGCGGACAGACAACACTTCCTTTATGTGCCCCATCAATTTCGTGATAATTGATGTCACACAATATCAGTGCGCCATCAAAATTCCTGCTTGCCACATTCTTGCATCAGGCGACAATGCTATGTCACACAATATTTATCTTTCTATGCCTCCCCGACGGCCTGCACACCGCTCTCTAAGTCCCAGACTCGAAGTAAGCCACCCCATGAACAGGCTAACAGCTGGGGATCCGATAACCTCAGGGCAGCCGTAAGATACCATAGGCAGTACTAGTATGTCCACGAAGGCTTTTTGAGGCATTATAGCTAATCTCGTTTTGCATAGACAAAGGGAAGACATGATTGGGCCTTACCTAATGGGTGCTTCCATTCTTACTTTCAATGAAGCTGGCGTACGAATGTCATCAATTACTGAACTTTTGGGCAACAGGATGGGTGCTAACTTGTCACCGTCGGTCTGCTGTGTTCCACATCCGTCCGTATACATTATTTGCTTGGTCCTATACAAATTATTGTGTTAACTAACGCCTTGACACCTTCAATTGTAAATTTTAAAAGGAAACTCCCGCACCTCAATTTATCCGCCGTGTCTGAATTATTAGCTGCCATCAGACATGCAAACTACACCCAACTCCAACGGTATCGAACAACTTTGCATTTTTGATATTAACACGATACTATACAGGTGTTTCGTCACGCATCAGATGTTGTCCCAGAACATCAAATCTTCAACCTCTACTGTCACCAGCTTTGCTCTACACACTAGCACATGGGTGGGTAGACAGTCGACGAACAACGCCTTCCCAGCTTGTGCACTCAGAAGACTAGTGACGAGTCACCAATGATACCATCGTGGTGTTTTGATTTCCTGTTGACAAGTTAGCATAACGATGTGGCACAAATACCTAGAGAAATTGTTCTGTGCCAGTCCTGTAAGGTATACAGCGTCAGAGTGCCCGTGCTACGATACTCATACCTACAGTTTTTCTAGTGCTCTGACATCCAGCACGTTGCTAACAGAAGTTATGTCTCTAAGTTGTGCACGATATGGTACGGAATATGTTTTGTTTATATTGTGATTGTGAATTTGAGAGCCAAAATGACAGAGGTTTAGGCAACCTGAGCGGAACAGCACCCCCAGCACGACTTCTCCAGAAGGTAAGGCGCCGTCCCATCTATGCACTTCGAAGCTGGGGGTGGGTTAGGTAAGCATAAATCTGCCAAGCAGATTATGGATGCCTGAGCAGGAGATGCTGTCACGGTCTTCGCTATAGTGGCACCGATGGCAGCACTGGCAGCGGAAAGAATTGTGAGGTAAACAATTTGAATGAGCTTCATGGTATCTGGTTATCTGGTGTATATAATATATTATGCTTCAGTCTACGATGTGAACATGAAAGGAGACCATACCGATGAAAGTTTGATTGTGCAATGTGTGCGACGCTGCTATGTCAAAGCCTTAGAATAGCTATTATGTATTGGTTCAATGGAATGATGTGATGGTTTGGTGTAAGAGTGCCACTCACAACAGCAGGAGGCGCTCGTCTCTGAGGCTTTTTCAACCCAGGGCCGTATAATAATGATATCCATCATCTTTTAAATGTGCATGTAAGGTGCTTAGGCACAGCCGCACAGATTAAGCACCCAAGTCTAGGACTCAATTTTCACCTGCACGCTTTCTTCTATGCTAGCGCTCATCTTTCAGCGTCATGATCACATCTGGTAGCTTTGCTACCAAGTTTGCATTTCTTCACAAGCGAAATTAGGCGTATTATTTATCCCCCTCGATCTGTTCGAGACGACGACCTGATCTCCAGACTCCGATTCTTGTTCCCAACGTCTTACACAAGTTCTTAGTCATGTGTCGCTCGACTAGCCACATCTATTTAAACCTTACTAGCAATCTTTTCCCCGGCTCCAGGTCCCCTTAATCTAAGGAAGGTGTCTCTCCGACTCTCCCGGTCTGGCGATAATGCTTTACCTCGCATTTGAATTTTAGCGGTGCGTTCTCACCCAGGAGTCATATTCATATGTTGTTGCGTAGTAATCATTTCAAATGAACGGTATATCCTATATGTATACACGGGCTTCTTCTGCCACGAGCCATAAGTGCAGACGGTCTGCCAGGTGAATTTAACGTCGTCGCTGTGGTTATATTACACCATGCATATTTTAATTGTTCAGAGTTATTTAGATATCCTGTTCTCATTCTGAATTTTCCGGTGTAACATCAATTGTCCTCCAGATTTTAAGCGAGGTATTCAAGTATTGAAGTTGGGCAGATGACGTGGCTGGTGCGTACGTGCAGTTTTGAGAGTCGTGAGGTTCGGGACGACAGAGCAATGGTTAGCAACAGAAAAAAGGTACGAACGAGCGCTTTCGGATACGACTCTTTCTCACGGATCTATTGTGTCAATAGTATATCTGATGGAAATGATGGTCCGGCGCTTGTAAGGGGTTGAATGAATGCTGCCCAGGCAGCCACGCCAACTATGATCCACATCAGTGAACAGCCATCGGCCATCTCTGAGCGTAGCGCAGGAATATTAGTAGTCAAGGGAGACCGTCAAGTTGTCTGAGCTCGTCAGTGACACAGGTTAGAGAGTCAGTACTGCAACTCTGTTTGTGCTTCACCAAGGGATCTTATCTGTGCCAAGTATTCGGCACTCAATCGTTGTGTCAGAATACATATCATACTCATATTGAGAGAAAATATGAGCAAGTTAATCTCATGTTAAATTAACGTCTTGCGGAGGGGTAGCAGCATGACCAGCAATCGCTGGGAATCAGCGGCGGGTAAGGCAATGTCCCTGGGGGGCAGTTCGAAGGTCGTTCATGGGCGCACCCTGGCGTGAATGCGCACAGAACGCTTGCTTCAGGAGAATCTGCTGTCATGACACTGGCAGTGGCAGTGGCAGCGGCAAGGATTACGAAGTAAACGATTTGAACGAGGTTCATGGTATCTGGTATGACTATTCTTTAGCATACAATGTGACCGTGCTAGGAAACTACATACCGCGTTTAATTGTGTAATATGTCACCCTGTGCGCAAAGTTGTTATGAGAAAGTTTTAGAACAGCTATGTGTTATATGTCGGTTCAATGAAATGTGCGTAGTGACATGAGAGGGTTACTCACTGCAACAAGAGACAGTCGTCTTTGAGGCCTTTTAACTCAACCATGTTGAATTTATACCTGTTCTCATCAGGGCTGAAACTTTATCCGGAGGGAACTTCAAACCGACAAAGCTCTGATAATGAAATCCAACATCTTGATAATCCGCACGCAATGCGCATCACGTACTTGCTCCGATTGCTGGATCTAGAAACAGTTGTAAGATTGGATCAGGTACGTGAAGGCAAACTTAAGAACATAAACGATGCCATTATGAGGCGGAATATAGCAGTTGTATCGCGTCACAACGAAGTTGAAATTATTATTTTTTATGTCTATGATACTAGATATTAGTAGTACTAGACTTGCACTGCAGCGAAGTTCTACATTGATCACACATCATTCAAGAATGACACCCCTACTGGCAGGGGAGTGCGTGAGGATACCAAGTCAATTGGTTCGTCGTTTTCGAGGTCTTCATCCACTGCTTCAGATGATAAACACTATCGCCTGTCTCGGATGCTTTGTAAGATCGAGAATGACGTAGACTGGTGGCACTACTCCCTCAAGTTCGTTTTCTGTTCATGAACTATCCTTGTCGCAACTACTTGACTCGCATCCATCTCGCAAGCACCATACCGTCAGAGCGAATGGTCATTTGGTCGTGGGCTGTTATACTGCAGGTGACGTTTGTGTCGAACGTAGCAGTGTCATCAGAGGCGTGATCAAACTTGCGGCCAAGGTGGCGCGTTCCGCTTGGCTCCCAGGGCATTCCGGCTTGGTTGATGGAGATCTGTAATACCAGCCAGTGTGAGTGGTGGGGGAGTCACCTGGTCTGGTCTCCTCTGAGAAAAGATATCAAGATGGGAATGGAGCCGTTGAATGAATATGCATTTGTTCAAATTGCCGAGCAGTGCTATTTCTGTGTCGATCATCGTGTTTTGGGTGCCTGTGATAGAAAAGTCACTTGTAGAAGAAAACTGGGGAGGAGTGCATGAGCCGTATCAAGTGCGCAACAACCACCTATCATCGCATTGTCAGATAAGTGAAAAATCGAACAAATAGACAGCATGCCTCTGGATTGGCTTAATACCAGTATTTAGCGGAATATGGCATTGGTCTTACCAGACATGCCAAAATGCATATATTCGGGCTCTACTTTGATTATATATTTGCCGCAAAGAGTTTGGAACGACTGATTTAGCCTAAACATTAGAACATAAATTGAACCAAGTAAAGGTATGTACGAACCGAGAGAGTAAAGCTTTCAAGAGCAACTCTGACATCCGCTTGAAACGAAGTGCCGCCAACCTCGAAGATCTCCCCACATGTAAGATGTCGAAGCTCCCAAGGTACGAACCGAGAGTGTGAAGCTTTGAAGAGCAAACCTGCCATGTGATTGAAACGCAGCGCTTCCAACTGCGAAAATCAACATTGAAAATCTAAGCAGGTGATGACAACGACTTCGATTTCAGACACTGCCGAGAGGAGTACCAATGTTTCTGGCAAAATATTAGCAGCGTTCGAACACTCATTCGACTAAACCAACGTACGAACCCCGAGACTGAAGTTGTGTCATCAATTATGCAGCTTAGCCGAGAAGTTCCCGGATTCTATACTGGATCTCGATAAGCACCCAACAGGGTAGAAGTTCTGTGTCTATGGATGTAGACAGGTATTCAGACAACCAACCCTAACATGTGTGATCACTCACTATCAGCTTATCATACGTTCTCATACCCAGTCGACATCGCGGAGACCGGAACGTCCGGCGCGTGCTGGTTTGAAATCCAGGTTCAAACATAGGGTAGAAGAAAGGTGCGGAGTGGAGAGGGAGCGGCCAAGTTGTCCGATACTCGTCAGAAGTACCAACATAGCCTTCAAGTAATTGAAATTACACAGCACGTAGCGGCAATTGCAAACCAATGTGCCTTGTCCACGCAACAATGAAGCTGTGCAGCAAACACGAGGATACAGCATGGAACATACCTTAAAAAAGGCAGGAAACGAACGACGCCCAACTTCCTCAACTCCCAATCAGATACCTACTAGTATCTCGTGATTTTGCATTGGACTCGTCTGAAAGGTGCCACCCGTGAGCGAAGCTCTAGAATATTCTGCAGGATGAAGCTGAAACTTGCCCACCAGTAACTTCGGATACCCAGAAAGATCTCTTGCGCATTTTCGCAGCTACATTCGTTGTCTGTTTTGTGGGTGAGGATTGAACCCTGCAAGAACACTGTCCCGTGAGCGATGGCTTCTGTGAATCTGACAAGCATCAGATTGAAAGGAAGTAGGGCCGTGAACTCACCAGCAAACTTTGTCATATAACCGCGGGGATCATGTCTTCATCTACCAGCAATATGACAGCAATCATGCCGTGCAAGACAATGCGAGGTCATACCAGCTGGATAAGAGGTATTGTGCACTTGCCTGACGAAGGACGCATCATTACATGTTCGTGGGACGGCTCATTCCGACTATGGAACCTAAAGAGCGGCACACAGATTGGCGAGGACTGGCGGTACAGAAATGACAATGTGTGGATCATTGCATTGTCTCCAAATGGAAAGACGATCGCAAGTGGAAGCGAAAACGGCGATATGAGGTTGTGGGATATCGAGACAAGGAAGGTGATAATTGCCACTTGGACAGGACACAGCGATATTATGTGTACATTGAGCTGGAGTGAAGATGGTGAGCGAGTAGCGAGTGGATCCCTTGATGGAACAGCAAGAATCTGGGATGTCAACAGCAACTTGAAAAACATCCTGACAATGAAAAACGGATGCAAGTGGTGAAGTACTCGCCTGATTCATCAAAACTTGCAACAGGCGGAGATACAGGCAATCGGGATGCAAAAACGGGCGAGCTTCTCAGAAGGTCACACCACACCAGCTATGTCAACGGCATCTCCTTGTCTCAGAACAACCGCTTCTTTGCAAGTGTATCATCGGATAATACACTATGTTTATGGAATCTCGATACTTACCTTTCAATTGGACCACCCCTCCAATGCGAACGTGATAATGATATTTTGTACTCTTTCCCCTGATGGAAAGGTGCTAGTCACTGGCTGCGATAACGGAAACGTGTACAAATGGGACGTTCACGCCATTCTCAAAAAAGCGCACCTTGAACACCTCCTGCCCATTACTGATGTAAATCTCATCGTTTTTCAGTAAAAACTACGCTAATATCCCGCTTGCAGGTCCCAAATCACAAGTCATTAATGAGTGTACGTGACATATTCTTTAATCTTTTCAATCACCTCAAGATTGTCACTATAGAGCAATGCCACGCGACGTCAACCTATTCAAACCTATGGAATACAATCAGACTTTTTCGACGGCATGCAAAATGGTACCCAAGTGAGTTGTCTGCATTTTCGACTATTATTCTTATCTCTGTACTTTCAGTCCTCTGTAGCACGCGGTACTCGTTCTTCTCCACAGCGCCCTCATCGTACCCGAGCACCCCTTCTTGAACGCTTTTCATCGCTCTTCCATCACTCTCGCTCCAACATGGATGAGGCAATTGAACCTCAGCAACGCTCAAGGTGCTCTATCTTTTCTCATCGCCATTCTCACATTGTCGAAGTTCCCGTTCCTACAGTGCAAGACAGAAAGGTGATTTCTTCGCGTGCGTTTCGCGTCGTTGCGGTTTAATAATTTCCGTCCAGGCTTTGTATGTTGCTCGACCGAAACAGAAAACGCGGCAGCAAGCCCAATCTCATGGCCATGCATCGTCCACGACATCCCCTCCTCCGGGTACTAATAATGCCACACCTACAAATTCACGACTCGTACGATTGTTGGCTCATCTCGTGCTCTTTCTATGTTGCGCATCCCCTCAACACGCCAGTGGCAATGCGCACCCAACACAGCAGCAATCGCAAGGCCAAGCACAGACCCATTCCACATCATCGCAAACACAATACCAACAAGGTCAATCGCATCGTCAACTCCAGGCTCAGGCATCATCATCGCAGACTCAGTCTACCGCCCCCTCCACGTCTGCAACACCCCTGCTCATACTACTGCAGCAACGGCAGCCACGCCCCCTCCCATTACGGCTCCGATTGATTCTTTTTCTCTGCTGTGCATCTCCCCTGCATGCAGATGGGCACTAACGCTGCAGCATCTGGACACCTCGAATCCGGCTCTTTTATAATTGTTAGTCTCTTCGTTCACGCAACATTTTTGCTACATACATGATGCTCAGCTAGTTTTTAACACGCTATGTAACTACGCGACGATTTTAACCTTTCCGTCATGATTTTCTCGACGATCTATTCTAGCAGGAATTGACTGGTCACAGGCCTGAGAGAGATCCATAGTATCATTACAAGCTCAAGCTCTAGTCTTCCCACCTCAGGGTTGTTGTAGAATGCTTTTGACGAGTACAATTATACTATTGTTCAATGAAGAAAGGACCGATAGCCCGAGTCGAAACGAAATGCATAAACCGCAAGGAAGATAAGACCGAAAAAAATGCGTGTGCGTTCTCACCTAGTTCAATCTCTAGGAGTCATACTCACAGGTTGTTGCGCAGCAATGAATTCAAATGAATGGTATACACATGCATGGGCTTCTGCCACGAGTCATAAGTGCTGATGATCTACCCAGGTGAATTTAACGTCGTCACTGTGGTTACATTGTGCATATTTTAGCTGCCCAAGTAAATGACGTGGCTGGTGCATGTGTGGTGCGAGAATTGTAGTGTTCGAAACGACAGAGAAATGGTTAGCAACACAAAAAAGTACGAGCGAGCGCTTGCGAATACGACAGCGGTTCTTTCTCAAGGATCTGCAGTGTCACTAGTGTTCCTCATGAAAATGATGGCCTGGCGCTTGTAAGGGGATGAATGAACGCTGTCCACGTCAACTACGCTTCACATGTGGACCACCGTGCACTTTGGATCAATGCGCGGCCGTCGGTCTTCTCTGAGCGCAGCGCAGGGATATTAATCAAGAAAGACCTTCAATTTGTCACAGCTTGTAAAGGATGCGGGTCAGAAGAGAATCAACGCTGCGTCTCTGTTTGTGTTTTGCTGACGGATCTTATCTATGCAAAGTACACACTACTGAGTACTCAATCTTTGTGGAAAACGGTGCAGGACACAATCTACTTGTATTAAGAGAAAACATGAGCGAGCTAATTTCGGGTCCAACCCGCGATGGAACAGCACACCCAGCAAGGGTTGGGATTTTGCTTGGTAGGCAATGCGCGGTCAGCCCATGCCCTTGGCGGGCAGTCCGGTTCTTCTGAGGGGCACCCTGGCCCAGGCACCGCGCAATCAACGGATTCTGATGATTGAGGACGATCCGCTGATGTGACCTCAGTGACACTGGCAGTGGCAGTGGCAGCAGCAAGGATTGCGAGATAAATGATTTGAACGAGCTTCATGGTATCTGATATGACTATGCTTTAGCATACAATGTGACCGTGCTAGGAAACCACCCACCGCGTTTAATTGTGTAATGCGTCGCCCTGTGCGCAGATTTGCTATGACAAAGTCTTTGAAGAGCTATGTATTATATTTCGGTTCAATGAAATGCGTGTAGTGTGATATGAGAGGGTTACTCACTGCAACAAGAGGCAATTGTCTTTGAGGCCTTTCAACTCAGCTGTGTTGAATTTATACCTGTTCTGAGACTCTATCGGGAGAAAGCTTTGGCATAATACTGTACCGATAAAGCTCTAATAATGAAATTCATCATCTTGACAATCCGCACACAAGGCATCAAGCACTTGCTCCCAGGATGAGCTGGGCGTGGTGATGGCGGTTACATATTCAAGTGTCAATCGGTCGCTCGGCCACGTGATGTGGGATTGCGTTTGATGCTAGCGAGTGTTAGCACTCATCTTTCAGCATCACATCTGGTAATTCTAATTTGCTACCAAGTTTGTACTTCACAAGCGAAATACTGTTACTTAGGCGTGTGATTTATCCCCCTCTCTCTATTCGAGACGATGACCTGATCCCCAGACTCCGATCCTTGTTCCCTACGTCTCATACAAGCTCTCGGTCATTTGTCGCTGGACCAGCTGCTCCCGCCAAATATTTTCCTCGGCCCTAGGTCCCCTTAATCTGAGGAAGGTGTCTCCTGATCTGACAATCTTGTATCTACATTCTAGCGGTGCGTTCTCACCTAGTCTAATCTCTAGGAGTCATACTCACAGGTTGTTGCGCAGCAATGAATTCAAATGAACGGTATACATATGCATGGGCTTCTGCCACGAGTCACAAGTGCTGATGGTCTACCCAGGTGAATTTAACGTCATCATTGTGGTTACATTGTGCATATTTTAGCTGCCCAGGCAAATGACGTGGCTGGTGCGTGTGTGGTGCGAGAATTGTAGTGTTCGAGACGACAGAGAAATGGTTAGCAACACAAAAAAGTACGAGCGAGTGCTGGCAGATACGACAGCAGTTCTTTCTCATGGATCTGTAGTATCGCTAGTGTTCCTGATGAAAATGATGGCCTGGCGCTTGTAGGGGGATGAATGAACGCTGCCAACGTCAACTACGCTTCACATGTGGACCACCGCGCACTTTGGATCAATGCGCGGTCGTCGTCATCTCTGAGCGTAGCGCAGGGGTATTAATCAAGAAAGGCCTTCAATTTGTCACAGCTTGTAAAGGATGCGGGTCAAAGAGAATCAACGCTGCGTCTCTGTTTGTGTTTTGCTGACGGATCTTATCTATGCAAAGTACACACTACTGAGTACTCAATCTTTGTGGAAAACGGTGCAGGACACAATCTACTTGTATTAAGAGAAAATATGAGCGAGCTAACCCGAGCTCCAACAGCAAAACCAGCAATGGGGGATGTTATATCCCTCGAGAGGCGGTGGAGGGGGGGTAGCCGATGTCCCTGGCGGGCAGTTCGAAGGTTTTTCTAAGGCGCAACCTGGCCCAGGCGCCACGCACTCAGACATCTCTGATGATTGAGAGGGTTCTGCTGTTGTGATCTCAGTGACACTGGCAGTGGCAGTGGCAGCAACAAGGATTACGAGATAAATGATTTGAACGAGCTTCATGGTATCTGATATGACTATGCTTTAGCATACAATGTGACCGTGCTAGGAAACCACCCACAGCGTTTAATTGTGTAATGTGTCGCCCTGTGCGCAGATTTGCTATGACAAAGTCTTTGAAGAGCTATGTATTATATTTCGGTTCAATGAAATGCGTGTAGTGTGATATGAGAGGGTTGCTCACTGCAACAAGAGGAAATTATCTTTGAGGCCTTTTCACAACTCAGTCGTGTTGAATTTATACCTGTTCTCATCAGTGCTGAGACTCTATCGGGAGAAAGCTTTGGCATAATACTGTACCGATAAAGCTCTAATAATGAAATCAATCATCTTGACAATCCGAACACAAGGCATCAAGCATTTGCTCCGAGGATGAGCTGGGCGTGGTGATGGCGGTTACATATTCAAGTGTCGATCGGTCGCTCGGCCACGTAATGTGGGATTGCGGTATGTTATCATTCGAGTGTCAAAAACCTCAGGCAAAGGTTCTTAAGTAGACACACTCGCGACACATTGAACTTGCTGGTCTCTTGATGTACTCGAAGACGATTGATGATCTCTAGATTGCTGTAACCACTAGCAACATAGTGCTCTACAAGCGGTCTCAGGATTGCATCTGGAGCTTCAAAATGTCCTGGCATGATTGACTCATCCAGCAACTGGACCTAAATGCACTCACGAATAACAATGCTTTCCCATTTTTACCTTGTGGGTTAGGCATTAGAGCAAGCGTCAAGTCTTATTTAGTGATGTTCCGGCCCAGCTTAGCTTGAAAGCTGGGGCTTTGGCCTGGCTTCAGATGGCTCCGGCTTTGAAGAACTGCAGGCCGGGCCAAAGCCGTCAATGACGGCTTGGCTTTGGCCTGGCTCGGCCTGAGCTGCGGCCCAATAGAGGTATCAGATAGTGATAAGTAGTGGCGGCAGCAAGAATGTGAATCGGATCGTAGTAAGCGAGGGCGATAAAAAGGTGCCTGTCTGATTGTCAGAGGTTCGCCGTTGTCAGAGGTTCGCCGTTGTCAGAGGTTCGCCGTTATCCTCAGAAAGTAAATATGAAGGGTGTACCACAATAATGGCTGAGGTAGGCGTCGAGGTTACCAGCAAGTGAGAACAGCGAGTGGGAGAGCGAGAGCAGTGAGTGAGAAGCTGCGAACAATGAGCAACGGCTTCAATCAGCATGGATAGAACTCAAGGGAAAATCAACACACTCACAAGCTGTCAACAGTGGGCAAGGATTTCGATCAAAAGAAACTATCAATGAGTGAATATCAAGGTGTGTTTCGATAGAAAAAACCTTGTCATCGGCAGGTTTCGATCCCGCACAATCCAAGAGAAGCAGATTTCAATTCTGCTGTAGCAACCACCAGGCTAGGCCAGTTACGGTGAATCTTTAAAGAAACTATCGATGAGCGAATATCAAGTTGTGTTTCGATAGAAAAAAACCTCAGCATCAGCAGGTTTTGATCCTGCACAGTCCAAGAGAAACAGATTTTGATTCTGTTGTAGCAACCATCCGGCTAAGACCAGTTACAGTGAGCTTCCAAAGTAACCATTCATGAATGAATGCCAACGTGTGTTCCGATAGAAAAAAAACTGTAGTTCAACAAGTTTCGAACGTGACTGGCCAGGCTAACTCTTCCACTTGCTCAATTACGAGACTTCCTAAGTTGAAAACCTATAGGGCCCCCGAAAAGATGAATGGACAATAAAGTTTGAGTCCGAACGTCTATGAGACGATAAAATTGCCCCGACAAGGGACGAAGTCTGAGATAATTCTAGTTCACCATCATTAGCAGCAGGTTCAATATGATTGAAATTGCTACTAAGAATGCATGGAATTTCTAGAAACAGAGAAAGCAATCAGAGATACTTAAAACGACAATGAGACACTGTCACCGCCTTGGATTGGAGACGGGAGTCTCATCTTACCACAAAATGGTGGTCATGCAGTAATACAGTTCCTCCCAAACATAACATCGAGACCACACGCGACCTCAAACATGACATCGGTAGTGAGAGCACGGCAATGATTCACTAAGGCCATGGCGATTTCAGCGAAACGCGAACTTGGGCCCACATAGCCGAGCGAACGAGCAATCCGAGAAGACGAGAGAAAAATACGATTGAAGGTCAAAAGCAACAGACGCAGGAAGACGACCGATTTGAATGAGGTCCCAGGAATAAAGCACGATATGACACTCCCTTATGGTAGCGGGAATAAACCTACATGACACACTAGAATGGTCGCACAGGGTGTTCGGAGGCCAATGGAAGCACTTACCTTACTAAAGAATGAATGTTCTGATAAGCGAAAGCCTTGGAAGTAGAGCACGGCGGTCTGGCTTTCCATAGGCACCTTGTTCACTGTTCAGCTTGAATGAGTGGTATTCGTTTACATAGTAATAAACAGAACGACGCACCATTTGGTCAGATTGGACATGCAACAAGTACAAGGAACAGTACCAAACCTGATCAAAACATTGTACGGTACGAAAACTTAGCTCATGGATGCTGTCAATAGTAGCACGTGGGTGATGAAATGAAATCGAATAAATGATAAAGCTCACTGATCGGACATTGAAAATTTGTGCTGTTGTAACCAAACATCCACCAGTACAGTGCGTATCAATGTACAGCTGTTCATGCACATCACGTCCCTTTTTGCTGTCATGCAGCAACACAATTAGCGATTGGGGTATTTAAGTAGCTCAGACGTGGTCCGAGCGGCGTCTAAATGGATGTTCCATCATGATTGACACTTCAGCGGGCATGTGATCTAAAATCAGCCTACATATCCCCACCCAACAACCACCTCAAGGTTGCTCGCGACCCCTGATTACACACTCCCGTTGAGGCCTGAGGTATGTTTCCATTGAAGCTGGTATAGTTACAGACACTGATATTACACCCTCCGTTCTAAATACTTAATATCATAGGGTTGATTCACTGCACTCCTGCTGAGTTAGTACTAGTCTCTCAACTCTCTGTTCTAGCGCACATGATCAAAGCTTCCCTAATGAATGGAGAAGCCTGCAATGAATTTGCAAATACCAGGCCATCGGCGCATGAATGAATTGATGGCCCACAGTGTTTGTGATGGCCGCTCCTATATATACATAGCTTGCGCTAGATATCAATTCCAATTCCTTATCACCATGCCCTCTACATTCAGTCACGAGTTCAACGCGCCTGCTTTCAAGGGAAAAGTTTCCTTCAACACCGGTCTCTTCATTAACGGCCAGTTCCTGGATGGATCAGACAATACCACCATCGAGTATGATCTACACTTGTCATTAACCGATCACATCTCACTGATTTCAACAAATTTAGTGTCATCAACCCGAGTATGTCCTGTTGACGTTGAAATTCACTATCTTACATGAACTCGATGCACAGCAAATGGAAAGGTAATAACGTCCGTATCTGAGGGTACCCCCAAGGATGTCGACCTTGCTGTCGACGCTGCGCAGACAGCCTTCGACACCACCTGGGGTCTTCATGCGTCCGGTGCTCAGCGTAGCATTTTAATGTCAAAGCTTGTTGCACTCATGGAGAAACATGCCGATGAGCTTGCTGCTCTGGAGGCATTGGACAATGGTTAGTATCCGGACTCGAACTACAGGCATCTGAATCATTGACTAAAAATCCCCAGGCAAGACTTTCAATTGGGCAAGAAATATGGATGTTGCTGGTTCTATTGACTGTATTCGCTACTATGCTGGTTGGGCTGATAAAGTTACTGGTCAAGTACAAGAGGTCTGATGTTTTTAACAATCAATTTCGCTCATGTACTGACAATTGTGCAGACTACCGAGGACAAGCTCACCTACAGTCGCCATGAGCCCATTGGTGTCGTTGTGAGTGTGCTTATCTTACCTTCCAGATCTTTCTCTTATACTCGTCTAACAGGGTCAGATTATCCCATGGAATTTCCCATGTGCGTACACATCAGTCGCTTGAAGTGGTATATACTCACTCTTCACTCCGTAGTGCTCATGATGACCTGGAAAATTGGTCCCGCTCTTGCATGCGGCAACACGGTCGTTTTGAAGCCTTCAGAATTTACACCCCTGACCGCCATCCGAATGTGCCACCTTATCAACGAGGCTGGCTTCCCGCCTGGAGTAGTCAACGTCATCACTGGTTATGGGAACACCGCTGGCAATGCCATCTCTTCGCATATGAAGATAGAGAAGGTTGCTTTCACTGGCTCAACCCTTGTCGGTCGCAAGATCATGGAGGCTGCTGCGAGGAGCAACCTCAAGAACGTCACCCTCGAGCTCGGTGGAAAGAGTCCAAACATAATTTTCGACGATGCAGACATCGAACAAGCTGTCAACTGGGCGGCATTCGGGATCTTGTGAGTATGACATGCTACCATGCAAACTTCACTTATATTTTACCAGCTTCAACCACGGTCAGACGTGTACCGCAGGTTCGCGTATCTATGTGCAAGAAGGCGTCTATGATGAATTCTTCAAGCGCTTCATGGAGAAAGCTCGGTCGCTGAAGATCGGCGACCCATTTGCCCCTGACACTTTCCAGGGCCCTCAAGTCTCAGAGATCCAATTCAACGTACGTCCTGAAATGCTTCCGTAACAACCCGTCTGTTCAATGCATGTTACAGCGTATCATGGCTTATATCGAGTCCGGAAAGGCGGATGGTGCCAAGGTTGAGATTGGTGGTGAGCGTCATGGAAGCGAGGGTTACTTCATCAAGCCCACCATCTTTACCAATGTCAACCCATCGATGAAGATCGTCCAAGAGGAGATTTTCGGTCCCGTTTGTGTTGTCATCAAGTTCAAGGATGAGGAAGATGTGATCAAGCAGGCGAATAACACAGTCTACGGTCTTGCTGCTGCTATTTTCACCCAGAACTTGAACCGGGCTATCAATACCGCGCACAGACTCAAGGCTGGAACTGCATGGATCAACTGCTTCAACTCATTCAACTCAAATGTACCATTCGGCGGTTTCAAGCAGAGCGGTATCGGTCGTGAGTGTGGCGACTATGCCTTGACTAAGTGAGTGTTGCGTCCATGGTATGTTAGCACAAACTCATATATTCTCAGTTATACTGCAGTGAAGGCTGTCCACGTCAACCTCAGCCACAGGATGTGATCTAGAGGAAATGAAATATAACTGGGTGCAGGTTTGAGCCTGATGGACGTGTATTATCATTGTATTTCTGTCATGTTACAACAATTGATGCGGGTGAATTCCGAGTTCTATATCAAATAGACCTTCATGTGGAAGTCATATCCACGCGTCTATGCCCAAGAACTTCATCCTTGGTAACTTAGAGGGAGAGAAAAAGATCAGTCTATATCTCTTTGTCGCAGCGTCTGGCCTCCAGCTTTTGACATCTCAATGTAGACACTGACACGTGAAAATAGTTAACTCAATGGACGCTCTTGGAGAATCTGCTTGCCACCAAGGTGTACTGTAGCACCATCGTTCCTGCCAGAGGTTATGTATTCCATGCTGCGCTTTACAGGCGTCAAAGTACGTTTATGATAAAATTGGATAAACGAACCTGGAATTGAGTCTTGGACACCTGTGGCTCTTCGTACGTGTGGGGTAAAAAGGGATCGCCAACCTCGATCGCGCATGTCTGCTCTGTGAACTGGTCTAAGAACTTGTCGTATATTCCCCCTTGAACAAAGATACGAGAGCCTGCAGAAAAATTCTGGCCGTGATTAACGCCACAACGACGATGAGAATTAGCATAAGTCATGCAAAGGAGGCAACATACTAGATACCACGAATAGCCCATGATCTCCCGTCCCGTCAAAGCACTACCAGCGAATGCTACTTTTCGATAAGAGGTGCTCAGAGATTGTTTGCCCTGGTGTTGAACTATATCCGTTCACGATGATGACACCTGGAGGAAAGCCTGCCTCCTCGATCGGAGTACAGATGAGAAGAGCAGAAAGCGGCGCAAGTTCAGAAGACTTCAAGACGATATGTTGCCGGTGGTCAGCGCAGAAGCGATCTTGAGAGAAAGAGAAGACATTAGTCAATGTAGGCTTTAGTCCGGCGTGCTCTTTGAATCCGCTCACTCGAAACATTCCATGGAGTAATTTGACCCAGGGCATGAACTGAGATCATATTCAAATAACATTGAGAAAAACTCTTACCACAACACCTATAGGTTCATGTTTGGTACGAGCTAGTTTGTTCTCGTTGGTCTAAGGTGGAATGAGCTTGATTGATGTGATAGAGGAAAGCGAACCACAAGATTCGGCGTTAGCGCAAATATGTACATGTTTGACTCACACTATGTAACACTAGAACCACAACAGACATTGAGAAACCGAATTCAGTTTGCTGCGAAACAAATGTGTGCGAACTTGTTCGTTGGACTTGGTGGTGAATATTCTCATGATCATCACTAAAGATGAGAGTGGGCAAGCGTGTAGATCAATATGGTCGGAATGGACATGGACATGTACAAGACCTCCATACACACCACTGCAGAAACCTTGAAAGGAACACTGGCACATTCGAAGCAACTTCATGATGCAATGGAACAGGAAAAAGAGGAAGACAAGAATGATTTTAAGACTGCAGCTGAACACATTGAGGATGTGGTGGACACCCTATATGAGTCCATTGAGGACTGCAACAACTCATACAAGCTTCTCATGCCATCCCTCGAATTCACTCAAGATCGTCTCAACAACCTCGCAACTCAGCTCTCCCAACCCCACCAGTTATCACGCAGCCAACAGCCACACCTCCAGCCTTCCCCACCTACAGCTCAGTAGTGGCTGCCAATCTTCCCCCATCCATTGACCAAGCGGTAGCCAGAGCATCTCTTCAAGCCAAACAGATACTGCTTGACCCAACACCAGGCCACTCTCTCTTTCCGGCAGAAGCCACCAATGCCACCATTGCTAAGCACATCTCTGATACCCTTCTTGAGATATGTGGTGAGGGAACCCCCACAGGTGCAGTCCGCACAGTCCAGTGGCTCTGCAATGGAGGCCTGATAGTGGAACTTGACAATGAACAACTAGCTGTTACAAGAACACCTTCTTGTGCCCCTACTATCATTTTTCCTCCTATGCATCACCATCTACTCTCGTCCCGACGAGGCCTCCATCCTCATCCTCCACTACCTCGTCTGGCTTGCCATTGTCACTCCCTACCTTGCCTATGCTTGCCTCCTCCATCATTGCTAAATGCGCACTCTTCCGGTACCCTCGCGCTCATGTATGCTCTTCGTGCTCCCCACGCTTCTCACGTCTCAAATGCCACTGTCGCGTTCAATGCCTTCCCCTGCGCTTCAACACGCGCTATCCCCTGGTTCACACAAACAGCCCTCTGGCTCAAGAACTACGTCTGGTGTTGTATTTCCTTTATCTTTTCCTTTGCATTTACCTATGACTCGTGCATTGCCTCATTGGCTTGTACCCTTTATACCTTCAGCTCCGCACCTATGACTCCCTTTTGCACATGCGTGCATTCATTGGTTCATATGCCTCTGACTCATCTGTGAGCATGCATCTTCCTATTGGCTATCTGACTTCATACTTAATCTAGCGATACTTGAGTATTCGCACTCCGCTTCAATCTTACATGTAAATACGCGCAGATAGCCTTTGTACTTCTTTAACTTGAATCTACTTGATCTTTGACCCTGAACTTCTTTCAATAAGCTTTTCATAAGCTTATTGTCACTATTTGATCTTCGTAGAAGCTCATCGCTTCTACGTCTTTGATCGTCGTCAAGAACCTCATCTCTGTGACATAGGTCATGAGAGAGTGCGTAGCACCTACCTCCGACCAATGCAACTAGTGCACTCCGCGCTAGGAGACTGATATGCATGGGCCGCCACTCTTGATAGAGCGCTTGTCGCAGATACCACTCAAGTTCATTAGCGCCTGGCTAGGTCGCTAACACTAGCGGGCTGGCTCAAAGCCCTACAGGCCGTATGTTGCTTGAATCTCAACTGGACTTGCCGGCATGCATATGGGATAGGACCTATTCTATCATAATACAATTCCTGCTGATCACTACAAGATAGAATGCGGCAACTTCCCTCATCACATCAAAGCTGAAAACCACCTCCCCCCCAACTCGATAGCATCCATTCGCTGGATCAAGCCCCCACAACATCATACAGAGAGCAATGCACTGCCTTCGCACTTCTCCAGATCAAGGACATCAAAACTGCCAACAGCATCCTCAAGGAGGGCATCTGTATTGATGCCCATCACTATACTGTCAATAAGGACCATAAGGAACCCCTGCGCTGCACCAAATGCCAGAAATTTGGGCACATGACTCGCAACTGCTCCTCTCCTCACAATGTTTGTGGCACTTGCAGCGTTGTCACTGGACTGCACAATGCAATGCATTCCGAACCAAATGCTGTGTGAACTGCAAGAGCCAAAACCATACCAGTTGGAGTCGCAAGTGTCCAGAATCATCTGCCATTGCAAAACCTTGGATGAACAATACCCAGAGAACAAACTCCCCTTCTTCCCTACCAGCTTGACCTGGAACCCAACCACTCATCCCTCGAGGGCACCAACCTCGATGCCCAATCAATCCTCTTCTCCCCGCACCACAGAGCTGCACACTCCACCCCTGCTATTAAACACAAGCCAGCCCCTACCCAGTAAGCAATCTACCCTATCCTTCAAACACGTCGACCCTCTGCAACCAACTGCGACTGTGCCTGTCACCCCGTTGGACTCTCACATCCCCTCAACTCCCTTGATCCCGTCCACTCCTATGACACAATCAACCCCTTGTCCTCCACACCCTCTTCCCCCTCTCCACCTCCTCACCCTCTACTCCACTGACCCCCAATGCTAGTCCCAACTCCCCCCACTCTGATGTCTGAATGACTCAACCCCACCCCAGGCAGTCTTCGGATATGGCAGCAAAACTTGAACGCTTCATTAGTGGCCCAAGAGTTGCTGATGAATAGCCAGGATATCACTAACCATGACCTCTTAATCATTCAGGAACTCTATATTAACTTTCTTCATAACACTTGCGCCAGCCACCGCTGGCATGTCCTATACCCCACTAACCATCTCACTCACCCTCAGGAACAATCATGAGCAATCACCTTCGTCAACACATCGCTCGACACGAACACTTGGTGACAGATCCCATTCCCATCATCCGACGTGGTTATTGTACAAATGACTGGTGAATTCGGTGCATGCACCATTGTGAATATTTACAATGACTGTACCCACCAGAATACCCTAATTGCCATGGAGACCTTCCTCAGCCAAAACATCACCCTGCTCCACCCAACAGCAGATGTCCATATGCTTTGGCTTGGCGACTTCAACCACCATCACCCCATGTGGGAGGACATCCACAACCACCATTTATTTAACTACCCGTTCTCTCAACCCCTTATTGATCTGATCGCTGACTATGGTATGCTACAGCTACTCCCCAGTGGTATCCCCACCCTCCAATCCAACAGTACCGGCAATTGGACTCGGCCGGACAACGTGCTCAGCACAGAGGGCACCCTCAATGCTGTCATCGCATGTGATACTGAACCAGTGAAATGAGGCCCCAAAATGGACCACCTCCCTATTATACTAACACTTGAACTAGCAGTTATCCAAAAGGATGACATCCCTCATTCCAATTGGCGTGAGGTTGACTGGAAGAAATTCAACGAGGTCCTTAGCACCACGCTCACGCCCACACCTCCACTCCCACTCGCCTCAGAGGAGGAATTTCAGCAAATGGCCAAAATTGTCACAAGGGCTATCACGTCCACCACCGAAGCCTGTGTACCTCTGGCAAAACCCTGCCCACACTCCAAATGATGGTGGACACGTACCCTCACCAACCTGCGCAAGCAGGTCATGAAACTCAGCAGGAAATCCCACCAGATGCGAGGTCTCCCAGACCATCCATGCCATCGGGAACACAAGACCCTGTTACGAACTGGGGTGGCGTCACCAGCGACAGTGAGAAGACACAGGCGGTCTGCTGGGAGTTCTTACAAGTCCAGAAGAGGACGAGGTGAAAGTACAAGGAACGCGTTCCAAGTACGATCAAGGGTTCAGCCTCAAGGATAAGTCCAAGAGGTATCCGCGAGAATAGAGACTAAGGCTAAGGAGTGCTTAGACTTAGAGACGATTCAAGACGACTTAGGTTGGAGACCTAAGCGAAGGAGATTCCAGGTAAAACCCAGTAAGATTAAAGTAGGGAATCTACTACAAGTACACTGTGCTTAAATAGGCCAATATGTGCGCACAGACCAAGAGAGACGTGAGAATGTAAGTGCGTATCCAAAGAAGGAAGGCAACTATAGTACAGATGCGTTGAGCATATGAGTCACGGTCATGTTACGTAATATACAAGTAAAGGACAAAGGGAAAATGAATAGGGGCACATACGATTGTAACATTACCCCCTTTTTACACGTAAAGTCACCGACTTTACTCATCTTGATTCTCATAGTAAACAGGGTCATCGCTAAACTCGTAGTCTTCATCAGCAAACGACCCACTCATCATATACTTGGCTTCTTCAAGACCAGCGCGACGCTTAGAGTCTTTCTTCTTTTCTCTTTGAATACGTTCATCGTCAAGTTGCTTTTCCCAAGCACGAAGTGCGTCGTAGAATCCTTCATCTTTCCAGGTTAACTCGAAGGGAGGGGTCCAACTCGGCTGGGGCAGTAGAGGGATAAATGAGTGGGCGACCAATATCTACAAACCTGCACTGATATTTCGCGCAGTTCTTTTGACGATGTCCTAGTAATCCACAGACGCGACACTTTATGTTCTCGTCAGGGTTAGAATGGATTTTGCGTAGGGGGGACGGAGAAATGATGGGTGTAGGACTGGTGGATCTGGCGCGTTTCTTTCCCTTCTTCTTCGTCATACGTTTTAAGGCAAGGGTATTCTGCCGCTTGAGTTGTGCCTGTTGAGCGGAGGACAATGTGTATGCTGATTCAGGAAGGTCTGGGGTGATTGCACGCTCAGCAGCTGCAAGAAGTTCGGTGTGAGAAGAGGGGGAAGTGATACCGAAGTCTTTTACTAAGACTGGTGAAATGGGGTCCATAGGACCGAATGACGATGGGATGGACATGGGGGGATGGATATGAAGGTCACGAAGTCGAGGGCCGAGTGTTACCAACTCAGTAGGGAGATACCCAATAGTTTAGCTGCCTTAACTGCTCTTCTGTGCAGGGCTCGTACAGCCAATCAGGGCAATCAAGAGTGACCGTGGCGGAAAGCGAAGAAGTTGATTGTTCGATAGGAGATGGGGTTCTAGGAGACGCAAGATCATCTTGCGTTTGTTGTAAGTCAGCGATGACTTCTTCTACTAGGTTTCTGGCTGTTCTGGTCTCAGCGACTGATTGCTGGATGGTATCGACAACTGTGTCGGTGAGTTGCCCAATTTCTTGCACAGCAGTGTATAGGCCAGTAAAGGCGTCAAGATTAGAATAGATACGCGAAGAAGCGGGTGCTGGAACAGGAAGCGGCGTATTCTTTGCGGAGAGGGAGGTCGAGCAACGCCTGCTCGACGTTCGGCAATGATATGAATAGCTTCTTCAACATCATCTTTAAAAGAATCGGGAAGCAACAGCATAGCGTAAGCACGAACGCGTTTTTGGAGATGAATGAAACGGTGACGGAGTGTGAGTTCAGTAGTTTCTTTAGCGGTGGCTTCGATAAGGGCTGCAGTGCGGATGATGTTAACAATGAGTCGAGCGGGGAAGGCACCTCTTTCGGTGAGAATTCTGTCGATTTCGAGGGCATGTCCCTCACAGAGAATGGCGGCTTCGATGTAGGATTGGTTATCGATTTCTGCGGTAAGGGTTCCGTATTGTTCTGCTTCGGAGTTGGAATCATTGGTGGCAGCGACGACGGGTGTAATGTATGCAGTGGGGAAAGACATTTCAATGTTTGGTTGGTAGCTGATCAAGTGCTAATGCGGTTGATTGACTGAGAGATAATCAGAGGACGTGTTGCTTCTTATAAGCATTCAAGATTCGAGCGGAGTTCTTCAAGTTTTTTTCTGGGAGCCATTCGTTATCTCCCGATGGATATCCTTTCCAGGAAACGAGATAACGTCGGCGATTGCCGGTTCCTTTGTGGGAAAGAATTGCTTCGATTTCATATTCTTCTTCTTCTTCGATGATATCAGGTGGGGGTTCAGGAAAGTTCGGTCCGTGTACGTCTGTTTTGCTATAGGATGATAAGACAGAAGCATGGAACGTAGGGTGAATCTTCCATTGCGGAGGAAGCTTGAGTGTGAACGTGATGGGTGATAAGACGTCGATGATCGGGAAAGGTCCGTATCATTTCGGTGCCAATTTCCTTGATGGGAGTTTGAGTCTAAGATTAGCGGCAGATAGCCAAACCTTATCTCCGATCTTCCATGGGATGTACTTATCTCCTCGGGATCGTTCGGCCATTGTCTGCATAGCAATGTTGTGACAGGCAATTGCTTCTTCTCTTATCTTCTGCAGAGATCGTACTCGATCTTCTGCTGCGGGGACGGATGAATCGGGGATCAAGTGAGGGATGGCGTGTGGTTCATATCCCATCATCAAATAGAAGGGTGATGCATTCCTTGCATCGTGTTTTCGGTGGTTGTGGACGAATTCGGCGATTGGTAAGTGTTCTACCCAATCTTCAGGGTTGTTGCGACAATAAATGCGTAGATATGTCTCAAGTTCTTGATTGAGCCTTTCCGTTTGACCATCAGTCTGCGGGTGGTAAGCCGTGGATGGAGCGATGACATAGTCGAGAAGTCGGGCAAGTTCCTTTGAGAAGCGAGATAGGAATTGCGGTCCTCGATCCGAGATAACTTTGTCATGGAGTCCAAATCGTCGGTACACATGTTTTAAAAATAGCTTGGCCACACCTTCTGATGTGATAGTTTTCAAACAAGGGACAATAATCACCCCCTTCGTAAGGCCATGGTCTACCACGACCATGATACTGTCAAAGCCTCCAGAGACAGGGAGGTCAGTGATAAGGTCGACAGAGACCTGAGAGAACGGGCGAACAGCCGAAGAGGGAATAGGCGTAAGCGGGGGCGAACAGGATGTGTATCCGCTTTCATTTGCTGACAAAGGGCGCAACCCTCAACATATTTTCGAATATAAGAGCCCATAGCAGGCCACCAGGCTTCCCGTTTCACTAGTTCTTCAGTTTTGAATCTACCGGGATGACCCGCAGTAGGATGATCATGATACCGCTTCAGGATATCGGAGCGATGCGCCGGCGGAATATAGGCGCGATTTTTAAAATAGAGGACGTTCTCCTCAATCTTCCAATCGGAGAGTGCCGATTTCATAGGAGGAAGGCACACTCCATCAAGGGCATCAGACGCTGTCTTGAAGACAAGATCGTCAAGGGGGTCAGAGGATGATAGTACATCCTTCAAGTCGGTGTCGATAAGACGAACGAATAGAGCATCAGGGAGGAGGGTCTGGTCCTCGTTATCGTCTTTGCCAGAGTCATAATCAGGCCGGCAGGATAGTGCATCAGGTACTGCTAATTTAGTACCTGCAACGTGATGTAGTTCGATGTCGTAAATAGACAAAATCAATTGCCAACGTGCTTGGCGACGGGTGAGCTTCTGTGCACTCCTAAAGTACAGAAGGTTCTTATGGTCGGTGAATACCAGGACGGGGTGTGGGTTTCCTTCGAGATAATGACGCCATTCGTTCAATGCCCGGATCACGGCAAGGAGTTCCCGATCAAAGATCTGGTAATTGCGTTCTGCGGGGTTCAAAGACTGTGAGAGGTATGCACAAGGGTGATAAACACCATTCTCATCAGTCTGCAGGAGAACTCCGCCAGTTGCTACAAGCGAGCGTCGGTAGCAATGGCAAATTGTCGGGAAGGATCAGGGTTACGGAGTACCGGTTGGGAAGTAAAGCGTCGTTTCAATTCTTCGAAGGTGTCCATACATTCGGTTGACCATTCAAAGGCCTTATCTTTCTTTGTCAAATCGATAAGGGGTCTGGCGATGTCAGAATAGTGGGAAATGAACGTGCGGTAGAAGTTGCAAAAACCAAGGAATGACCGAACATCTTTTACAGATTTCGGGATTGGCCATTCGGAGATTCCCTTGGTCTTGGCGGTGTCCATAGCAACTTGTCCGGGGCGAATTATCATTCCGAGGTATTCCACTTCTTCTGCATCAAAGGTGCATTTCTCCGGTTTCAAAAATAAGTGTTCTTTTCGTATTTTCATCAACACTCGTCTAGTTCGTTCACGGTGTTCTGCCATTGTGGTAGAGAAAATCAGGATATCGTCCATATAGATAACCATCCATCCTTCATTGATTTCTTGTTGAAAGGTACGATTCATGTATGCCTGAAAAGTTGCTGGGGAATTACAGAGACCAAAGAACATGACGTTCGGTTCAAAGAGGCCAAATTCCGTGGTAAAAGCAGCTTTCCATCTGTCGTCAGGATGGATGCGAATGTTGTTATAACCGGACCGGATATCCATTTTCGTAAAGAAGTGTGCATTATGAAGGCGTGCGACAAGGGAAATAGGGAGTGGGAGTGGATATGCGTTCTTGACTGTCCAATCATTGATGTAGCGATAATCTTGACAGGGACGCAGTTCTCCGCTCTTCTTTCCCACAAAGAAGAAGCCACTAGCTTGAGGTGACTTCGATTCTGAGATAAAGCCTTTCGCAACGTTTTCATCAATAAACGTTTTGACAGCAGCGCGTTCTTTTTTCCGATAGCGGGTAGACCTTAGACGTGCGAGGGATAAAACCGGGTTTGGTGTCGATCCGATGATCGATACCAGGGCGTTCGGGGGGTAGTTTGTTCAATCCGTCTTTAGCAAAGACGTCTGTGAAGTCGTGCAAATAATTCGGGACCAATTCTTCGAAAGATTTCTTTTTCTTTTCCTTCTCATCCGTAGCGAATTCCTGGGCTTTGTTACTATATTTCGGAGGGGGAAGGGGAACCATGGAGTAGGGAGTTTGTTCGAATCGGGAAGTTCCATCATGCGTAAGAGGCGTGTCCATGGAAACTTCTTCTATGATTCTCATGCTAACTCCATCAGTGTCGTATTCCACAAGAAATTCTCCATCTCCTAGTTCATACGAGGAAATTTCGCGTACTTCTGGCGCATGCCAGACGTCATTCATGGTATCGAATTGGTCATCATCCTCGGTTGGGATCAACGAGGGCACGGTTTCGTCTTCATCAGGGATTTCTTCAATCGAAGTTGAAAGAGTTTTTGGGGGAACGAAGAACTTAGATAGTTTCGGTACATTGGTGTTTCGCCCTGGGAGCTCTTCTTCCGGTTTCCTTTTTCCTTGCTTCTGTTCTTCTATTGGCCGTTGCTCAATAGGTTCTTGTCCGACCCGATGCTCGGGTTCAGATTCATTCTTACGCTTCTCTGCTCGAGGGATCGGTGACACTGCTCGCGGCAGTTGTACGCGTGGAGTTGGTTCTGTAGTACGTGGCATTCGTACTTCTGGTTCTGAGTCTTCAGGGATCTCAATAGGAGATGCGATACTTGGTTTCGGAAGACATGAATGTTGCCACCTAACATGATTGAAAAGCTGAGGCAACCCGTTCTTCTTCCGATCTTCGTCCAGATCGATTTCGATTTCATCTGATTTCTCTGTCCGTGTAAGGACAAGCATTTCAGCAGCCCAATCTATAATCGGGTTCATTGCTCGTAACCAAGGAATTCCAAGGAGGATTTGATCTCTCCTTCCTAGTTTGGTGATATTGAATTTTCCATACATGGTTCGATCGTCAATCTTGACCACTAGGAGGCAGTAATGCGTGATTGGTCCTCCTTTTATGAGAGTTCCATCTGCCGTTGTAACTCGAAATGGTTCCTTGAGTTTTCGTCGTGTAATTTGATGGAGTTTCACAAACTCTTCTGAGATGAATGTTCCTGCTGCTCCTGAATCGATAACAGCGGTAGTGTCGACGGATTTCAAGCGAGTACGCGAGTGGAGGGTGATTGGGACACGAAGTTCTTTTCTTTCACCTACAGCGCGTACAAGTCTTAGTATTACATTGGGAGAAACATACGTCGAGTCTTTGTTTCTCCACATCAAAAATCCTGCACAACCCGCCTCACAGTTTCTTCATCTTCTTCTTCCCCTTTGACTTCGGTTTGTCGAAGTGGGGTCTTCTTCTTTCTGTCAGGACAATTATGAATGCGGTGTCCTGTCTTTCTGCATCCGAAGCATTGCCCTTTCTTCATGCATTCGGATCTTTCCATGTCGGAGATTCGATCTACGACCATTGCGTTGGAATCACGGTTCGGAGTATACCAAGCATTCCCGTAGTTCTTTTTCTTCTGTTGTGGAACATGACGTGTCCTCATGGCATTAAGCCGATGATGGGCGTTGTCAATAGCAACGCATTGCAACACAACATCTCTGAATATCTCGGAGACATCTCCTGTATTGAAAAGCTTTGTAAGGATACCCCAGTTGAGACCATCTTGGAAGAACTGGATCTTTGTTGCGTTATCGGTGATATGAGCCTTGGCTGCAAGTGCCTCAAAGTCGGCGACGTAGGTGTGAAGATCTCCGGTTCCTTGCTTGAGGTCTCTAAGGCGTGTGAGCGCGGTCATTCTGGTATCCACAGGTTCAAATGCTTCTTTGAAGCTCTTCATAAAATCCACCATCGTCCCATAACCAACTTTTTGTCCCGATGTGTCGGTAGATTGGGCGTGTTCAAGGAATTGTTCCTTCCATGACTTGGCATTCTTTTCGGTCATGAAGGATGTTATGTAGATGATCTTCTGCTTGTCGGTGGTGTAAAGCTTTTCATTGATGTCAAAGTGCAAATTGCACGACTGGATAAACTCGCGAGAGTTATCACGATCTCCATCAAAACCAATCGGTTGACCGATCTTGTATTCGAATTCTTTGGTCGACATGGTTGATGATTCTTCTGATGAGTTATACTTTCTCGGTGCCTACACGCGCTGTCTTGCTGTCCGTTAGGGCTTTCTTCTGTCAGAGGGCTTCTCTTGACAATCTGTTCAGCGTACGCGTACGCTAGTCTGCTGATCTAAGCGATCAGGGTTCAGGGTCGAAGACTGGATAGTTGATGATCAAAATTGACTTTAATCTTTTGTTACGAACTGGGATGGCGTCACCAGCGACAGTGAGAAGACACAGGCGGTCTGCTGGGAGTTCTTACGACGTCCAGAAGAGGACGAAGTGAAAGTACAGGGAACTCGTTCCAAGTACGATCAAGGGTTCAGCCTCAAGGATAAGTCCAAGAGGTATCTGCGAGAATAGAGACTAAGGCTAAGGAGTGCTTAGACTTAGAGACGATTCAAGACGACTTAGGTTGGAGACCTAAGCGAAGGATGTTCCAGGTAAAACCCAGTAAGATTAAAGTAGTGAATCTACTACAAGTACGCTGTGCTTAAATAGGCCAATATGTGCGCACAGACCAAGAGAGACGTGAGAATGTAAGTGCGTATCCAAAGAAGGAAGGCAACTATAGTACAGATGCATTGCGCATATGAGTCACGGTCATGTTACGTAATATACAAGTAAAGGGACAAAGGGAAAATGAATAGGGGCACATACGATTGTAACAGGGAGAGAATGCCGTAGAACAACTCATGGCAATTCTAGAAGACTCAGATGATGAACTATGTTCCCTTGACTTTGCTCTTGCAATCAGCAAGAAAATTGCTGAAGCAGAAGCCCTTGAGCCAAGCACATTAGCTGAAGCAAAATGTCACCCAGACTGGGCGCAATGGGAGGATGGTATCAGAGAAGAGTTAGCCACACTGCAAATGGCTGGAACTTGGGAGCTCGTAGACTTACCTGCAGGAGCTAACCTTGTAGGCTCCAAATGGGTCTTCTGCACAAAGAAAGACACTGCAGGAAATGTGGTGTGTCACAAAGCGTGCCTTGTTGCCCAAGGCTTTTCCCAAGTACCCGGAGTCGACTTCTTCAATACATATGCCCCCATCGCCAACCTATCTTCCATCAGAATGGTTCTAGCCTTATCTGCGCGCCTAAACCTGGAGCTTCATCAGATAGACATCAAAGGAGCCTATCTAAATGGTAAACTCACTGATGATAAAATTATCCACATTCAACAACCCCCTGGTTTTGAGTCCACCGAACATCCGAATCAAGTTTGTCGCCTTCGCAAAACTTTGTATGGCTTGAAGCAGAGTGGTAGGCGCTGGTACCAGAGACTCGTCGAGATTCTAGTGGAGAAGCTAGATTTCACACAATGCGCTGTAGATCAGGCTGTCTTCTACAGGAGGAAGAAGAATGGGAAACACACCATTGTAGTCATGCATGTCGATGATTGCATGCTTGCAGCTAAGTCAATAGATGATATAAGCGAGCTGAAGGATCAGATTAGGAAACATGTGGAAATCACCGACCTTGGTGAGCTCCACTGGTTACTCAGAATTGAAGTCACATGAATCCAAGATGAACGCACCATTTCCTTATCCCAATGCTCCTACATTGAATCTATTATCCGCTGCTTCAGCTTTGACGACCTCAAACCTGTGTCAAACCCCATGGAACCTAGCACTAGACTTCACTCTGGTCAGTCTCCTTCCACAGGTGCCAAATTTGCAGCTATGCGACATGTCCCTTACCGAGAAGCAATTGGCTCTCTCATGTATGCATCACTCAGTACTTGAGCAGATATCTCCTATGCCGTAACAACAGTCTCTCGTTTCTCCGGCAACCCAGGAATGACACATTGGGATGCTGTCAAACACATCTATTGGTATCTTCTGGGAACAAAGGACTTGAAGTTGACCTACGGAGGGATGCAAGGAGCATTAATTGGGTATGCAGATTTAGCTTCTGCTGTTTTGACTCATTACCTCAGATGTTTGCCTTCGCATGCACGATCTGAGGTAAGATACTTAGTTCTTTACTTACGATTCACCTTTACTAATATTGTGCAGAGAGTCTGTCTATTACAGACCTGTGTGAATTCTACTTATCTTTCAATGCAAAGCAGCATTCTCAGATAATCTATGGAAGTCTTATTCCTTAGTACTTTGCTTTCTGTATAATTAGATTTAGGGATACAAGTGAATGTGGCTCGCCTTGTAGAAGGGAATTCTGCGCGAGTTTGCATCTAGTACTATAGGATATTTCTCTTGTGCATCAATATGTAGTATCTACATATATAACGCACGAGTTACCGCCGGCCTCGGGCACAATTGTGTCCACCACATCATAGTGTTTTTGCGGCTCTTCCTGTGCACAGCATTCGTCGACTGCATTGCCGCTCTGAACTCATAGCAGCTTCATGTAAGCTCAGCACTTACCAATGGCTTACACATACAAAATCACATGGACATTCCCCTTATATTTCATTGATCTGTATCACACCAAGACAGACTCGGGTCTCTTACCTACTGTCATCTGCTCCTTTTGTATAGAACCCAGAAATCCACAGTTTCATCCTGTTATCCTGTCCAATTAAAGATTAGTGTTCCTTGCTGCCTCCATGGCTGGGTCACACTTGTATTTAACAGAAATGAAACTGTTTAATAATCAAACTGCTTCTGAACTGCTGGGCTCCCTGCCCACTACATAAATTGTCAAACTGTCTTATATGCAAAGCAAGCCTACCATTTCCAAACCCCTCATTACCTGACAACATGCAAGAAACCTACAACAATCATCCCCAGAGACTTCCACATCCCCAGGAATTCCTATACCCTCTTTGACACCATTGCCCCCAGATAACAAAACCACCAGATGAGTTGTTCTACGAATCATATATTCTGACAATTCTTCTTCTTCTTCTGAACCAAATCATATGCATATATCCTATAAAACCTGCAAAATGGTCAAGTTAGCTATCGTAGAACAGTCCATCCCTAATAAACCGCCCAAGCTCCTGGTGGGTGAACTCACTCCTGAAACCGCTTGTGATTGGAACAATGCATGTCTAGCATATTTCATGCATAAAGGAATCGAGGCAGGTGATCAAGTGAGAATGATAGTGTCTGGGATGTTAGATCCACACATACACACTTGGTACTCGACACAGCAGGCTACTCTAGACATTGGCACTTTCACAGCCTATATGATGGCCCTCAAAAGTGCATGGCTTGAAGCCCACTGGGATAACAAACTCTGTAAAAGGGTCTTAGGATTCCAACAAGGCTCCTGCCCATTCTATGAGTGGGCATTGGAAGTACAAAGCCTAAACGCACTCCTGTACGGAGAAGCCACACACTTGACAGATGCCCAGCTATGTAATCAGCTCAAAGCCCACATGTGTGATGAGCTAACTACACCAGTACTCAGAGCAGGACTCACTGATAACCTCACTCTGAAAGAGTGGATCAAGGGAGTCAAACACCTCAATAACAAACATCTCGAAGACCTAGCTTCACTAAGAAAAATCACCAAAGAAATGCATAAATCCTCAAAGTGTACTATGCCTGCGAACACCTTCAGAAACTTATCTTCCTTCAGAACATACAACCCATCCTTGCATCTAGCACCTCTTACAGATGAGGAATGTGTCCTTTTGACAAACCATAGGGGGTGCTTCAAATGTCAAAGGTTCTACATACCACATCAATCTAGAGAGTGCACCAATGATCCCCCTGAGGCCTCTTCATACAAAATGTTGACGGAAGCTGACACTACAGTGGCAAAGGCCAAAGCCCACAAAAAAAAGCAAGAGCATGGCCATCATCACACCAGTAGTGGCTGTTATGCCATCAACAGTTTTAGATGAGGACTCTATGTCCAAAGATGATAAGTGCATAGCCCCATTTGAAACTGCCCACCTTATATGGCCCTGTCTCTTGATGGGGCCATCCTCTGAATATTTTGAGCATGTTGATGCCTTGATTGATCATGAGTCACATCTAGTTCTTATTGATGACGATGTTGTCAACAGACTGGGATTGCACAGATGCAAACTGCATAGTGAAATAGAAGCCAAATTCAGCATTTGTCAACTCTTCTTCCCCTTCCTTTTTTTCCTTTTCTGAATATGTCCTTTTGTCTCCATCATCTCTGAACCATGACTGGATGTTGTGTACAATACATGCAATGATTGCGCCAAAGTTGGCAGTACCACTC
>JABCPU010000376.1:0-64870 GCA_016800925.1 Suillus spraguei | reverse complement strand
ACTCGTACTATACGGGTCACCCGACCCACATAATATCCCGTCAAAGACGGGCCAGCGGAATGGGCCGAGGTTATGTATATCCTCGATGTTGATGGATGGGCCGGGGGAATATATTTCCGATGGAGACGGGTGGGCCGGGAGACTTTATTTTCGGGAGAGACGGGTGTGGGCCGAGGGAAACATGATTTCTAATGTTGACGGATGGGCCAGGGGGATATATCCCCGACAGAGATGGGTGGGCCATTCTGGTAGTATGTAGAGTAGGATATTATAGACAGCTGGGCTGAAGAGAGATGCAAGGCAAATATTATTGCATAGACGGGTGGGCCGAGGTAAGAGAATATTACATATACGGGTGGGCCGAGGTGAGAGAATATTACATATAGGGTGGGCCAAGGTGAGAGAATATTACATATACGGGGGCCGACGTGGGGTGTATTACATAGACGGGTGGGCCGAGGGTGCAGTAAAATATTTATTGCATAGACGGGTGGGCCGATGTGGGGGAATTTTACATAGACGGGTGGGCCAGGTAAAATATATTACATATACGGGTGGGCCTAGATATGTATCATAAAGACGTACAGCTGATGTAGCCACCAGAGAATCAAACACATAGGATACATGCACCCTATGAGTGCATATACCTACCATCAACCACCAAAATCTAAACCCTGAAGCACAAAAACCTGAATTCATCATGTCTGACATTCATCGATAATTGAGGTGCCGGGTGCCGGGTACCAAGTCCGAACCAGGAACTCGAAACTGGAGATGCAAACTAGAGATTTCCTGAATTCCAGATACCCGGACACCCGAAACACAACACACAAGGTGAAAGATTTAAAGTCCATGTGTGGAGTCATCTAGTGCTGAGTGCCGGGTGCAGGTGCAGAGTACTGAAACTAGAAACTAGAAACTCGAGATTTCGAGACAAAACAGACATCTACCAAAAATGTGTGGATCAAAGTTTTGTTGTTGCCTGACATGTGTCTGAGTCCCGAGGACCGAACCCCGAAATTGTAGACTACCAGATTTCGGGATTTGGGGTTCGGCACTCGAGATTCAAGATTTGAGATGAAAAAGATATCTACCAAAAATGTGTGGATCAAAGTCATTTTATTGCCTCACATTGTTTTCGGTCTCAAGTGCAAAAGCCAGAGTACCGAACTGCGAACCCCTAAATAGTAGACTACCAGATTTTGGAGTTTGGAGTTCGGCACTTAGAATGTGTGGATCAATAGGTGTCTATTGCCTCACATTGTTCTGAGTCCCGAGTGGCGAGTGCTGGGTGCCGGGGTTCAGGGATCAGCACTGACAATATGTTGCTCAAGATCTTTCACATTATGAGTACCAAGTCCCTGAGTGCCGAGTGCCGGGTGCCGGGTGCCGGAGCTCGGAAGTCCGAGTCCCGAGTGCCGGGTGCCGGAGTTCGGGGTTCGGCACATACAATATGTGGATCGAGGACTTTCACATTGTTTTGACTGCCGAACCCCGAGCTCCGGCACCCGGGAGTTAGCACAATGTGAGGCAATACCATAATATTGATTTACACATGTTGAGTGCCGAACCCGAGCTCCGGCACCCGGGAGCTAGCACAATGTGAGGCAATACCATAATATTGATTTACACATGTTGAGTGCCGAACCCCGAGCTCCGGCACCCGGGAGCTAGCACAATGTGAGGCAATACCATAATATTGATTTACACATGTTGAGTGCCGAACCCCGAGCTCCGGCACCCGGGAGTTAGCACAATGTGAGGCAATACCATAATATTGATTTACACATGTTGAGTGCCGAACCCCGAGCTCCGGCACCCGGGAGCTAGCACAATGTGAGGCAATACCATGATATTGATTTACACAAGTTGAGTGCCGAACCCCGAGCTCCGGCACCCGGCACTCGGTGTTCGGCACTCAACTTGTGTAAATAAATATCATGGTGTTGCCTCACATTGTGCTAACTCCCGGGTGCCGGAGCTCGGGGTTCGGCACTCAACTTGTGTAAATCAATATCATGGTATTGCCTCACATGGTAACCCAGCACTCGGTGATCGTGATTCGGGACTCAACTTTGTATTGCCTCACATTGTTCTAACTCACGGTGGCGGGGTTCGGGGTTCGGTGTTAAAATATATGGATCGATATCTGTCTCATGTTATGAGTACAGTCCCGAGTCCCGAGTGCCGGGTGCCGGAGTTCGGGGTTTGGCATTCAACATGTGTACATCAATATCTTTGTATGACTCACATTGTTCTCACTCCCGGGTGCTGGGGTTCGGGGTTGGGTGGTTAAATATGTGGATCAATATCTTTCACATGGTTATGAGTCCGAGTCCAGATTCCCAACTGCTGGGTGCCGGAGTTCGGGGTTCGGCACTCCCCCACGTGTAAATCAATATCTTGGTATTGCCTCACATGTTTCTCACTCCCGGGTGCCGGGGTTCGGGGGTCAGTGATAGAAATGTGCATCGACATCTTTCACATTGTTATAAGTTCCAAGGCCCCGAGTCCGAGTGCCGGGAGCCGGAGTTCGGGGTTCGGCACTGAACATGTGTAATCAATATTTGTATTGCCTCAATTGTTCTAACTCCCGAATGCCGGAGTTCGGGGTTCAGCACATCAAATATGTGGATCGATATCTGTCACATGGTGATGAGTCCCAACTCCAGGGTCCTGGGGTCCGGGGTTCGGCACTTAAGATATATGGAATGATATGTTTCACAATGTGACCCGCACCCGGCACAAGGTAACTCGACAGAGATGTTTCAATTCTTTAAAGTGTGTGTTGTTTTCAGGTAGCCGGATATCCGGAAGTCGCGAAAATATCCATTGTGAATCTCCATTGTCCAGTTCCGGATGTCCGGACTTGGCATCCAGCACTGACATTCATTCAAACATTGTATATACATCTATGAACCTACAATTATGTAGCCATTTCACCCTCATCAGCAGAGGGTTCAACCTTCACCTCAAACATCCATATCATCAGAATCATATTCTGGGACAAGGTTGCCGGATCATCTGGGTCCACAAGTTCGCCGGACGTTTGTGGACCCTCAGGCTGAATCTGGCTGAGCTCAAATATGAGACCCTCAATGATAGATGCAGGCTGGACTTCGGAGATGGAGGCTCCATTCCTGCCATATCCAAGTCAATGAGGGGAGCAAGTGCAGATGGGAGGGGTGAGATGGCCAGGGGACGGATTGATCAAGCAAAAAGGTTGCATTGACAGGAGAGTCGGGAAGTGGAAATGAAGGGTGCCGGGTCCATGACTTTGCGACGAAGGCCCTCATGGAGGCGTTGCAGGGTATCAATCTTACCATCCTGCTCTGCCACACGAGCCCAAGAAGAGCAATTCGAGCGGCACCCATCCCGAATCGCAATTGCATGGAATGGAGATCCGGCATGGGGCACATCGAGTGCCGATGAGGCACTGGGCGCTTGAAGACGGAATAGCTAAGTGAAGATAAGGTCAGATGGTCATAGACAATTGGGGTGACTCACAAGCTGATGCAGGTGCAGGTGTCTTGGGGGCAGTGATTGTCTTGCTGCGCCCACGGGACTGTGCCTTGGGTGTGGTAACAGCAGGGACAGCTGGTGTGCCGGAGGGCCACGAGATTGACTGCGGAGTTCGGGCTTTGGACTGCGAGGCAGCCGGCGCATTGGAGGGAGCTCTGGAAGGTGTCCTGGAGCGA
Source organism: Suillus spraguei (assembly GCA_016800925.1). Taxonomy (NCBI): domain Eukaryota; kingdom Fungi; phylum Basidiomycota; class Agaricomycetes; order Boletales; family Suillaceae; genus Suillus; species Suillus spraguei. The sequence continues at coordinate 61,172 of JABCPU010000376.1, read as the reverse complement.
GCCTGCCGGGTGGTTGACTTCCCTCGAATACGTTTTGGCGGGGATCCCATGGATGCTGGGACACATTTAATCTTCTTGGTGGTGCAGCGGACCACGACAAACATGGGGCACGGGTCCTCCTGTCCAACCGAGTGGCGCAGGGCCACTTCTCCTGGGTGCAATAATGGCAGGGGTTGTTCTGTGGGTTCCATTAGTTGATGGACTCATTGGAATTCATTAGAGTACTCACTGGGCCGGGAATTGAGAATATCACCTGTATCCATGACTGCAGGTTCCTCAGCCGGAGTGCTGGACATTGCCTGGGGGGTCTCGACAACCTCCGGACGACTGCCGGAGGTGGCCTGACAATGGGTAAGTACAGGCGGGAGGTCCGGACAAAGAATGATGACTCACCATCACCTTGGGTGGACTGCCGGCAATGAGCTGATGATACATAAGCATTTTTCCAAGTGCCGGACAACTAAATATTACTTACTGAAGCAGGACCAAACAATTGCTTCTTTGGGGAACGTGGTGAAGAGGGGAATGAGGCGTCCCTACACCATTGTGGAAGGCCGGGGAACTTGAAGCGCCGGCACTCCACTCGAAATAGGCTACAGAAAATTGAGAGAAGAAAACAATGAGCTGGACGACATACCTGAACAATTGTGTCTTCATCATCTTCCGACTCCACAAGCACATTCTGCTTGACATGGCGAGTTGCCTTGACCCGCTTGCACCCTTCTTGGCCGACTTCGGAGGTGAGGAAGAGTGTCCGACATCATGGGGGACTTCCTCTTCCTGCTCCCTTCCACCTCCGGCTCTGGTCAGCAACAACCACCTTACCTTTTCCTTTGTCCCGGAGCTCAGAGGTGGCGTGGGTGGAAGAACCAGCGACATTGCTGGCGATGATGGGTGGGGAGGGAAGGTCCACAGTGATTGGGCCAATGGAAGGGTTAGGCATGACAGGAGATCACCTGAATGGTCACCTAAACGCTCCCAGGCTCGAATCTTGCTGGCGCCAGGAGTGTTTCAACACCCGGGGGTCGTCATGACCTGATGCTGTGCCAGTTGGGCCACCACCCGGGGAGTCATGGACCTGACTCTCATCAACTCCTTGGAGCAGGATGCAATGATGCTGGGCATGTAAGGCCCTTTCTCATGCTCCCTGACATCCTCAGCCTACCAGATCTTAGAAAAACCAAAAGTAAAATTGACACATGAATGGTACTTACCACAAGATTAGTGACTTGTTGCTGTCAGAGCAAGGTGGGCTTGGCCAGTGCCGGCAGGCATGAGCCGAGCCCCAGCGATGATGCCCACAATCTGAGCATGGTTGCCTTGAGACCGGCCAAAGAGGTTTCAACTGAAGTAGACATTTGGATTGACTTGAAAGATGTGAAAGCTTGAGATAAGTTTGAAATCTGTGATCACTTGGATGAAGTTTTCAAAAGAAACCAGACAATTGAAGGACATCTTGATAAGCGTTGATTGTTTGTCTTTGTTTGGTCGTGGTTCAACTTTCGGCCGTTGCCAGCCATGTGTTTGAACTTCGAAGTTATCAGTTATCAATCAGTTTGATCAGTTGATCAGACATCATGAGATCTCAACCCAGCAGTCAATTTTATGAACCTCTGGTCACCTGAATACAACTCAATGGATGTGGATGATTCAACCGACTCCCGGATTTCACTAGGTATGTTGTGCTTTCAGTACAGCTCTCAATTGACCGGAGATGGACCAGATGCACTGGATGATGTATACCTTGGGCCGGATGATGAGACTGAGTCCCGGATTTCATCAGGTATGTGTTGCTTTGAGTTATCTTACAATTGACTGGACATTTATTAGATCCATGTGAAGATGTATACCTTGGGCCGGATGATGAGATCGACTATGATTCTGGGTCATCAGGTGTTCCGGATGTCTTGGATGCAGTTTCTGGTAGGTTTCTCACTTCACTTTAGATAGTCCAACTGTGGATGTTCATTCAATCCATCCAGATCATTTATGCCCGGCTCAGCCTGAGGAACTGCCTTTGTTCAACGATCCGGACTTGTACCTAGGGCCTGATGATGATCTTATTGATTGTGATGAAGCACCGGAATGTGCTGATGTTGAGACTGATGCTCCGGCTATCCCAGGAATAGCAATTCCAGGTGAGTTCACTCATACAATCTCATTTTTATTGTTGATGTGATGTCCCAAGCACATGCAACACCTCCTAAATGTCAGTCCCCCATACCGGAACTCAGCAATGAAGACCTGCGTGCCATGCTTAGGGAGTTCATGCCCCTAGGGTCATATGATCAAACAGAATGTGAGTATTTAATTGTTCATCATGTATCATTCTGCTAATTTTCTTGAAGTTGAATCAATTCTGGATCGCCTGGACCATTACCAACAGCGTCATGGCCATCTTCCGGAGCCTACCGTACATCAACTCCTCGAGGCGACCGACCATTCCGAGTGGCTTGGGCTGACACATCCGACAAACTCAGAAGAGCTGATATGGACCTCCGGAGGTTGCAAAGGGCCAAACAGATGAGCTCTGAATTGCTGCTTGTATTAGATACCCTCATTGAAAAGTGTGATGATCAACCCCATATGTAAATTTTGGATATTCATTCACATACTTACATCATGTTCACCACTGAATTTTTCATGTATAACAATGACATTTCCAATTGATTTTAGATGATGCACACACCCAATTGTCCCATTCCAACAGCCAATTATTGATTCCCGGGGTCCGGAGCTCGGTGATTGGGATTCATCCGGAACTCGGTGATCGGGTTTCGTGATATTTGGATTTTCATTCACATACTTAAATCATGTGAACCACTGAATTTTTCATGTATATCAATGACAGTTCCAATGTATTTTAGATGATGCACAAACCCTAATCTCTAATACCAACTACCAATGATTGATACTTGGGTGCCGGACCTCGGTGATCGGGAGTCGTCCGGAACTCGGTGATCAGGATACGTCCGGAACTCGGTGCTTAGGATTCAACATTTTGGAAGTGGGACACTGTGTTTTAAGAAGTGTGACAAATGATGAAAATGTGGTAAACATGGGGGCAGTTTGGTATATGTACATTATTTCCTTCCCCTTGCCCTGGTTACTCGAAGTGTACTCTCTACCGGCTTTTGAGACTTACTCCGGGTGGTCCTTGCGGATGGTTCAATGACAGCTTTCTTGCCCTGTATACTCCTTGGTTCCGGCGATGCGTTCCTCTCTTCCACTTCCTCAGTGATCCCGGCCAGGAGGTCGCCCATCCGTGATGTCAAAAGTGCACCTGCCTTGGCCGGCCTGGCCGGGCGAGGCTCCGGCATTGAACATGGAACTTCTGTCTCCTTGGGTGCTGAAGATGGGTGTGCTATTTGTCTGGGTTTCTTCAGTGGGGATCGACCATCAGCCGAGTCATCATCAATGTCATCCTCCTTGTCATGAGTTTCACTGTCGGTATCACTCTCGGCTTCGGTTGATGGATCCCGGGGCCTTCGGAGAGTTCCACTCTTCTGCATTCTCACTTGACGAGTCAGACGCGATGGCGACTTGCCGGATACCACAGATGGTACCATGTCCCCATCCTTGTTCTTCCATGCTTTGAACAGAAATGTTGAATCTTTTCCTGTTTCCTGCTGAGCATACCAGAAATTGAGCAAGGCCGTTGTGTCCCAGTTTTGCAACTTCGAAGGCTCCTTCAGGTCAATATCGCCGGAAGATACTTCCTTGCCACAAAGTCATCCTGACTTTGTACGAGGGCACTCCATGGCACGACAGCCTTGTCATTCCCGGAACATATTCCTGTGTCCACGCATTCAGCAACAGCTCAGATGTTGCCACGAAAGACTCACTGTAGTGCGATGTAAGAAACGCCCTGACTATGGCTTTCTTCTCCTCAAGTTTTGTTTCCGTGATGTCTGGAAGCAACGGCATCCCATTTCCATCTGTGTCGAGTTCCAAAGCTGGTTTTCTGACTCTTTTGCGACCTCCCTTGACCTGTCGTCCTCCGTCCTGTGCCCCGGCACCTATCATTGTGATGATCAACGAATTCATTCTTGCATCCAAAGTTCAAACACTCACCGAACTGTTCCTGGGCGTACTCCTGCCATACTGGCTCAATGTCCTCCCAGTCCTTAGTCTTCATGAAGCTGTCCCCATCTCCTAATGCCTCATTATCATCATGCCTGCACAATATATTGAGATCCAAGATCGGCGATGACGGACACAATTGACTTACATCCCGAACAGAAACCTCTCCCTGTTCATTTCTTCCAAGCTGACAACACAAAAACTCTCATCCCGCATTGCCTCCACATCTCTTTCGAAAAAGTGCTCCATATATGCCGGTCCCTTCTTACGAGCAACTTCTGCTTGTATCTCCGGAGGAGGAAAGCTGTTTGACCATTCTTCCGCTTGTTTTCTTTTCCTTCTCCAACTCGTCGTCGTCCAATTCAGCCATGACTCTCTTCACAGCCCCCTGATATGTTGAACATACTGGGATCTCCCGGCTTTGCCCCCGGACTCGTCCTCAATCCTCTTTAGCACCTCTTCGCGCTTTCTGCTGGTAGACCACCATCCTAGGCGTCCATTTCCTCCATACTTTATCATGTCCTTCCTTTCCTTCCTTTTCTTGTGTTGAACAACCAAGTGTTATACATCTGAGAGTTGATGGAAGAATAAGATGTTAAAATTGTAGTTTTTCAACACAACGAAGACCATCACCTGCTTCCTCTTTTTCCATTGTCCTTGGTCGACTTTAGGAGCAAACAACCTGGCTGCCCTGGCAATTGCAGTGAAAACCCCCTCGCTCTCACCCCTTTTGGCCCGGTCCACTCAGGAAGGTATTCTTCAACTCCGAAATTTCGTTTTCCGTGAGCTCTGTGTCTGTGGTTGACGTGCCCTATTTCTGCCGGAAGTCAGTGAGTGGAATGACCCGTCCTTGCCATGGTGAATCAAATTGGCAGAATGGGCTGAGGATAAGCAAGGTGGAAGAATGAACGAATTGACAGAAGTTGATCTTTGACAAAAGCCTAACAGTAGCTTATTGAGCTATATTGGTCCCGAAGCCATAAATGGACATAAATTTGTAATGAGTCGGCAGGACTGTATGACACCACAATGTAATAAAAATTCATTCCACCTGAGCAGATGCTTGCTTGCAACATTAGCATTAAAAAATAAGATGAAGATAGGTAGATGCACCCCATTGCAAAAATCCCACAGGGTAGAAGCAAGGGGCAGCAAGGGTAGAAAGATTTGGGTCAAGGTCCCACTTGCAAGCACAAGACGACGAGCCTACAGGTCCATGCCTCACTCTCCCCCAGAATCACCAACACTTCAGCCTGTTCAGGCACCACCTCCTTGGGATGACTTTCCTGACAATACTTACGAGCAAGACCAAGGCTCATTTGAGCCATTGCAACTCCCAAAAACCATGGCAAGTTCATGTTAAATGTTGGAGTGTCATTCAAACTATAGCTCAATATAAAAAATGCAGAGTCAAAATGACTACCTCAGGCAATGGCTGCCAAGGCAGGAATCATATCTGCATCACCTCCTGGATCGAGAAGCTCCACCAGAAGACAGGAGATGCATCATCTGCCACCAGGATGGGGTCTACAAATGTCAAGATTGTCTTGGCGAGCCTCTCTATTGCACGGGCTGTTGCAGGAGTCAACATCGTTGCAATCCTTTCCACTGGATCAGTCAATGGAATGGTCAATCTTCGAGCGGAGTTGTCTCGCTCATGTCGGACTCACCATACACCTCGGGCATGATGGCAAGCAATGTCCGTGCTCACAGATAGGTGGATTTGTTCGAAGGAGATGAACCTGAAGACCAGCTTGAGCCCGAAGATCTTCCGTCTGTGTCGGGACCTGAGTTCCAGCCGAAGGAAAACACCATGGTCATCGTTGACAAGTCCGGAGTTCACCGCCTCGAGGTTCGCTGCTGGATTGTCCAAATGCCATGAGTCCGGACATTCAAATGTTTCGGCATGGATTTTCCCTGCATCGTTTAACAGGCCGAAGACCGTGTTTACCTTCGGAGTGCTGGATGATTTTCTATTGGACAACCTTGAATGCGGCACCTCCGCAATGAACTATTACAGTAAGCTCCGGCGAATGACCTCGAGCATGTTTCCACACCTTGTTCCGGTAATGCTATTTGTGCTTCATCTAAAGGACATGATGTTGACACAGGCCGTGGCAAGGATCGATACAGAGAGCTCATGAGAGTCGCTCGACAGTGGAGGCAGTTGAAGACCATGAAATGGCATGGCTATGGCCATCGTTCTGACATCCCGAACGCAGGAGATCTTGCATTATTTTGCCCGGCATTCCTCAGCCTGGGATTAATGTATCTTGTCAGGGGATGAATCACTTGATGAGTGAGTCATGTTCAATACCGAAGTGAACTCGGCGATGATAAGAACTCCAAGCTGGAAATACACCCGGTCATTTGTGATGGACGGAAATTTCAAAGCTGAACACCTGCATCCCATTAATCCCCTCGATGAAGTTTGGCTTTCAGATGGGCTTGGATTCATGGTCGGAAAGGACAGGTATAACATGCATCTTGCGGAGGCTGCTGACACGGTGGAAAAATCGAGCTGCAACAATCACCGGGCGGTCAATCAAGCAAATGCGGCGCGGCACAAGCTCGAGTCCACAGGAATCGGGGGAGTTGCCTGCGCCCGGCATGGGTGCTTTGTCCCTCACTCGATGGTTGATTTTCAGAAAGGGGAAAGGCAAGCCAAACATGCCAATCGACATTCACTAGTTGACCATGCATCATTTGCAGACAAATGAACATGGACTACGCCTTTGTGAGGCTGCCCAGCACAACATGGAAGGCATTACCAGGGCTGTCACCTTCTATGACATTAATTGTCAATACAACAAGCACTTTCGTGTTCGGGTGGATCGAAGCCGATACCTTGACATGGTACCGGAACTGACCATCATTCCTGGAATCGGGTTGTGGCATGTGCATGGACATCAGGACAGTTGCTATGTCCGATATGCTTCAAATTTTATTGAAGGCATTGGCCGGATTGATGGAGAGATCATGGAGACCCTATGGGCGCGTCTCAACCTGATTTCCCCTGCCGCTCGGGGAATGTCATCCCGCACCGAAAGGAATGTCTTGATTATCAGATGAACGATTCCAATTCTGCAAGATGATCCGCATGAAAAGGACTCTTTGCCGGAAATACAAGCTGGCGAAGAATGGCATCGCCGAAAGTGGCAAGGCTTCGACAGACTTGATGAAGCTGCACCCGGCAATTTAAAGACACAATGGTTAGCCAGCGAGATGGTCGCTCAGTCCAAGAGAATCAGGGATCCTGCGGCGATGGATTTATATGAAATCAATATCAAGAAGGGTAAGTTAACATTCTTTGTCTCCGTGGAGCTCCGCATTCATTTTTCACTTAGCACCAAGCAAAAAGGAGATCGAGCTTAGACTACTAGAAGCGGGTAATGCCCGTCATGCAGCACCCTCTCGCAGATCTGTGGCAACATGGATATCCATTGGGTTGGCAATTGAAGAGGCTCAAATTGCATTGCTCATCGAGGTCCGCAGAATTGGAAGACGATCGACGGAGACACAGAGATTAGATATCGCCCGGCAACGCGATCGTATTCAAGGCCAGATAGATGAATTCACTCGGTCTGCTCTTACGCATCTGGGAGAGGGATTTGATGCAGATGACGATCCCTGACGACTTGAACATAGATATTCTTGACGATATCGATGATGACCCGGCGGATTTCACCGAGACATCTGATGCATGGACAAACTCCCCTGAGCTCACCATAATTCCATTGCCATCAAACCTCGGGGTTGAACATTGCAGACGCTGTATGGCAGAGGATCTGATTCCGTTTGGAGATGTCGCTTCGTGAAGGGCAGGCCAATGATGCCCTGCACAATCTCCGCATTCACTTGTGCAACAAGGCTATCCTGTTCCGAACAACAGTTAGGCAAGCCAAATCTCAAGCCCTAAAAACTCGAGCGTGGTCCCAGGTGACCTCAGTGCAGCAGGCAGTATCCCTACATGCCAGTATATTACAAAACCAGGAAGCAAATGATACAACTTGAGCCGGGCCAGACCAGCTTCAGAAATACAAACCCCTGCTTCGCGAGCAGCTCAAAATCAGCACTGCCATCGGCGATCCAAAGCCCGAGGTCAGCGAAATGAGTCCCTCGCTTGGTTCTGGTCAGTGGAAGTCGACATGGAGGGTCCAGAAAATTCCTGGAATGAGGAATGTGAGTTCGGGCATGCTTGATATATTTCCGTGGTGAGCTGACAGGACCCATCCCAAGTTTACCGAGTTCATTGGCTTCGGGCAAAGGCACTACGGGATCGATGGATGGAAGAAATATCATTGGTGCAATCAGAGATGGATTGGACGTGCAACTTTTTTCTTGTGGAAGGCAACCAACATGGGTGCCCGGATGCAGGACTCATTGTTTGAAACAACTTCCGGGTCATGCATGCTATGCCGGACGGCAGTCTCAAATGTATTCCTTACTAGCTCAGGATGCACAGGCAGCATTTCAAGACCTGCAGCCCTCGTTTATCGATGGTGCACATGAATGAATTTGTTTTGCTGATGAAACGCATATTTGACACCCAAACATTGAGTCCCGGGAATTGTCCGGGTCAGCCCATGTCGGAGTTTGAATTTCTAATCCATCCATCAGTGACTCATATCATCAGCTCTTTACCATCTGTCAGTGTCATTCCCAGCGTCACACTCTTGCATTAGCCATGCCTGAAACTCCTGCATCCACATCTGGCACTCCAAATACTGGACATCACTGGCAACCCATGAAGCTGAACCTTCAAGATATTTCTTGTACTTTGAATATGGCTGCATCGCGCATCCGCGCATGTATCTCTCAATATCAGATGGAGGCTGCTAACAACCCTCCCTCTTCTGCCCGGATCATGTACTTTAAAGCTGGGTTGCAATGGGAGATCAATGTAAGTGACTGATTACGGATGACCGGCTGACTTTTTGGGCAATGCTGAGATTTCCAACAGACATTTGTTACGCCACTCCTGCAGTACTCAGCTGCAAGGAACATCGTTTCTGTTGTTCCAAGCCCGTCGCTCATGTCCTGACATTGTATCCATGCTCACCTGGAACACTGTTCCAGACCACATCTTTTCATCCCACCTATGTCAGTTTGATGATGTCGCAGCTCCGGGACATCCATCCCGGATTATTCCCAGCTATGATACTCCATGGTGGATGGGACACACCGAAATTCCGAATGAACCATGGCAATGGGGTCAGATCATGAGGTCCTGTGTTGTTCACTACCAGCATTGGATGGTAAATGGAGTTGAGGATGATGGCTTGGTTCTTCCTGAGGAGGTAAATGACTCATCAGGCCCATCAGTGATGGGACTTAAGATGATTCGAGCACGCCTGGTAGCATTGATGGAGGAGCAAGATGAGGGTATCCATGAGAAGATGGCAGAGGTGAAGATGTACACTGACATGCTACAGAGATTGAAGAGAGGCAGGGGAGTGGAGTCCTCTTCACTGTGTTTAGATTAGAATGGTCTTCATTTCATACATGATGTAAAATATTTTATTCCGTCCAAATCATTGTCTTGACTCCCGAATATTTTGTTCCGGATTTTGAGTACTGGATGTCAAGATCCGGATGTAGAGTCCTAAATCCCAAATGCTAAGTGGTGAATGCCTGAGTGCAATGGTACTTAGAGTTTGGGACTTAATTCATGGGACTCGACTTCCGAATGGCAAGATTGCCTCACATATTTCTGAGTGGCGAGTCATGAATCTTAGGTACCGAACCCCGAACCCCACAATTGTGGACTACCGGATTTCATGGTTTGGGGTTCAGCAATCAAGGTTCGAGACGAAATAGATATCTGTGCGACAGTGCGGGGTTCGGCAGTCAACATATGTGGATCAATAACTTTCACATTATTCTGAGTGCCGAGTCCCGAGTTCCGGGTGCCGGGCCTCGGCAGTCGGCGTTCGGCACTTCACATGTGTGCATCCATATCATGCACAATGTTGTGAGTCCCGAGTCCCGAGTTCCGGGTGCCGGGCCTCGGCAGTCGGCGTTCGGCACTTCACATGTGTGCATCCATATCATTCACAATGTTGTGAGTCCCGAGTCCCGAGTCCGGCTGCCGGAGTTCGGGGTTCGGCACCCAACATGTGTGGATTATTCTGAGTGCCGAGTGCCGAGTTCCGGGTGCCGGGGCTCGGCAGTCGGCGTTCGGGACTTAACATGTGTGCATCAATATCATTCACAATGTTGTGTGTCCCGAGTCCCGAGTTCCGGCTGCCGGGGTTGGGGTTAGGCACTTTACATATGGGAATCAGTATCTTTCACAATGTTGTGAGTCCCGAGTTCCGGCTGCCGGAGTTCGGGGTTCGGCACTCAACATGTGTGGATCATTGTGAGTGCCGAGTGCCGAGTTCCGGGTGCCGGGGCTCGGCAGTCGCGTTCGCCACTTAACATGTGTGCATCAAAATCATTCACAATATTGTGAGTCCCGAGTTCCGGCTGCCGGAGTTCGGGGTTCGGCACTCAACATGTGTGGATTATTCTGAGTGCCGAGTGCCGAGTTCCGGGTGCCGGGCCTCGGCAGTCGGCGTTCGGGACTTAACATGTGTGCATCAATATTATTCACAATGTTGTGTGTCCCGAGTCCCGAGTTCCGGCTGCCGGGGTTCGGGGTTAGGCACTTTACATATGGGAATCAGTATCTTTCACAATGTTGTGAGTCCCGAGTTCCGGCTGCCGGAGTTCGGGGTTCGGCACTCAACATGTGTGGATTATTGTGAGTACCGAGTGCCGAGTTCCGGGTGCCGGGGCTCGGCAGTCGGCGTTCGCCACTTAACATGTGTGCATCAATATCATTCACAATGTTGTGTGTCCCGAGTCCCGAGTTCCGGCTGCCGGGGTTCCGGGTTCGCCACTTGATATGTGGGAATCAGTATCTTTCACAGGGTTCGGCATTCGGCGTTCGGCACTTTACATGTAGGACTCAATATCTTTCTCGTTCTTCTGAGTCCCAAGTCCGGACTGCTGGCTGCCGGGGTTCGGAGTTCGGCCCTCAACATGTGTGGATCAATGACTTGCACATTATTCTGAGTCCCGAGTCCCGAGTGCCGGCTGCCGGGATTCGGAGTTCGTCATTTATGATATGTGAATTCACATCTTTCACATTGTTCTGAGTCCCGAGTCCTGAGCTCCGGCTGCCTGAGTTTGGGATTTGGCACTCACTATATGTGAATTCATATTTTTCACATTGGTGTCAGTCCTGAGTCCGAGTGCCGGCTGCCGGTGTTCGGTGTTCGGCAGTCACAATGTGTGGATCAAAGTCTGTTGCCTCACATTGTGCTGCCTCACACTTTCCTGAGTCCCGAGTGTGAAGCCTGAATTCGGACTATCGATCATTGAGTCCCTAATTTCGAGGATCGAGTCCCGAGTCCCGAGATACACAGAGTTAGGGACTCAATTCATGGAACTCGACTTCCGACTTGAGTTCCAGAACTGTTGATGCTCTAATTGGTACATGGTATTCGTGTGTTGCTACTAACATGGGTCACAACTCTGTCAACTTCTTTGATCTTTCACACCGTGCTTAGTATGTGGCCTTCGACCATAGCCCATCCACATGAGGGAACCCCGCATAAATGTGCACAGAATCCCTCATATACCATGCCCAAGCAATCCGATCCCCTTCCCCTCCATCAACACCATGTCTCACAATTCTTCCCGAAAATGCAATCATACAGCCGGAATCATACCTGAATTCCAGCTGAAGGCTTGGCATACTCATCCGAGCATTAGAATAGTTCCCCACGGTGGTGAGAATATCGAAGCATTCAGGAATCGATAAATGGTCTCGATGATTGGGGGTTTCCCGATTGGAAATGATGGAGAGGCTGTTAAACACGGATGCCCAGTACTGCAGGGTCTCTGGCATCTGTGGCAGTTCCTTGCTCACTGCCTTATCTCCGAGGTGTGACAAGGCTCGTAACCCTGCAAAATACTGCTGAGGATGCATGACCCTGAGTGCCGCCGATGCGATGGCTGCCGGCCTTGCAATAGCTTTCAGGATATTCTCGGAGGAGGGTCCCTTCAATGATGCGGATACCTCCGGATCTGACAGATTCTATGGGATTGGTGAGTTTGACTCCAGAAATCACCATCTCATCACATCCTACCTCGTGGCCCTGTTGAAACCATGCCGGAGATAAATTGATGCATCCGGGAGTTGACCCAACATTTTCCGAGCCCTGTTTGAACCATTCTTGATTATATCGCCAATTGCCATCAGCCTTTACACTTTTTTCGAGGCTTGGACCCAGCAAATCGGTGGCCGCCCTGATTTCCTTCTGTAGGTACCATTTGATATTCAATATCCATTGAGTAACAATCTACACATTACGCACCTGGGTGGTCTCGGTCAGGGCGTCCGGAAGGTACCATGCGATGATGGTACCAGAAACATCGATAATTGTGGCAGGTTTGTCCACCACCTTTGTGCCCTCATGGCCAGGAGGACACCTCTCAAGCAACTTCTCCTCTTTCTCCTCATTATGCCCAGTGTTCTTTGGGGATATCAATTTGCTATATCTTGCAATATCAATCTGTATCTTAACTGTCATGAAGGAATTTGGATGATCAAACACATTTTCAACATCTGCAGGAAGACCCACTGGGATTTTTATATGCCTTTATGAGTACATCAGCCAAGCGATCGCACGCCATCACCAGATCAGTGTCCAGGTTCGGAGAAGGTATAACCGTTCTCCTCCAGTCTTCTCTGCATTGAATTTTTGCTCGGTATATGCCCCTGCTTCATGAGTGATGGCCAGGGCCCAAGTGCGCCAGATTTTTATGTCACAAGTGGACATGGAAGAAGTGTTCATGTTGCAAGTTGATATTGGGAAATCAGACGCTGAATGCTGGATGTCCAGACTTTGGTGTTAAAGGGGGTGGAGATAGCGAGGATCAGATAAGGGAACCTTGGATGATGTTGGCTTTCAAAGCTGTATTATCATCCATTGCTCAATGAAATACCAGATGATTGGAAGTGTGCTGGATATCTGATATTCATTTGTCCAGACCCGGGTTCGGAACTCCGGAACTTGGTATGCTTCACTCAAATTTCGGGGGTCGGAACTGGGTGTCTCGTATTGACTGAATTATGTGTCGAGACCCGGGTCTCGGAACTCGGAACTTGGTATGCTTCATCTGATTTTCGGGGGTCAGAACTGGGTGTCTTGTAGGGCAACACAAGCCTCGCACCCCGCTTTCCACATTCTACAAGATAACCTAAGCGCCATAAAGGCCATTTCAAGACATCACTTGCTGCTCCTGGAACTTGGTATGCTTCACTCAAATTTTGGGGGTCGGAACTGGGTGTCTCTTATTGACTGAATTATGTGTCGAGACCCGGGTCTCGGAACTCGGAACTTGGTATGCTTCATCTGATTTTCGGGGGTCGGAGCTGGGTGTCTTGTAGGGCAACACAAGCCTCGCACCCCAGTTTCCACATTCTACAAGACAACCTAAGCATCACAAAAGGCCATGTCAAGACAGCACCTGCTGCTCCGGGAACTCAGTAACTGTGATTTATTACCTCCTCTGATTCAGATGATATGCAACTCCCTCAGCTCCGTCATGTCTACCATTATCATACACATGGGCCCACCCGTCTATATTTTATACCACCCTCGGCCCACCCGTCTAATATAATATACTGTACAACACCCTCGGCCCACCCGTCTAATAAATATTTATATAACACTCTCGGCTCACCCGTCTAATACCCGTCTAATTTAATATGTGTCTGGGCCCACCCGTGTATGTGATAACAAGTACCCTTCACATACCTGTCTATTTGATACACATCTACCTTGATACACCCATCTACATGATATCCAACTACCTCGGCCCATCCGTCTACCGGATATTCATGTACATCGGCCCACTCATCTACTCTACATATTCCTTGCATGGGCCCACCCGCTGTCATCGGGAATAATATTCCTCCCGGCCCATCCGTCATCAACGAGGATATTTCTACCATGGGCCCATGGTCCGCTGGCCCGTATCATACGGGATATTATGCACGTCCGTTCACTCGTATAATACGGAGATAGTTCACTGTAATATGTGCCAGATCCGCCACAAGTCAGCAGCAGACTTAGGGGCATCGGATTTCTTTCCAGACATGTTAGGAGACAAGTTTTGTTAACAAGGATATGAAGTGGGGGTAGGAATCATTTTCGGACGTCTGACGTCCGTATATCTTTGGATTACAGACTCAGCACTACAACCATCAAACTTCCCCATCGTCTCGCATTAATCTTGTCCGATCCGGATCGACGCTTCTTGTGCCTCAGGGTTTCGGCCCTAAGGGGGGGATACTGTCATATACCATACTTTCTAATCTCAGATCCGATCATATCCGTCCAGATCCAATCGTTTCCATATCCGTCCGGTCCACAGATCCTGTCCGGACCACCCATCTGAATGTACTCACTTCTCGCACCTTAACTCCCTGGTGAACATCTGCGTCTATCTCCTTTCGTCATTTCTCCTACTACCGGTACTCCGGCTGTTTATATTTCCGTCCTGTGTTACTGATCCGTTTCCTGTGTTCATTTCCGATTCATGCTTACTGATCCGCTGTGCAATAACTAATAGACTTCCGTTACACTTCGTACATAGCCCTCGGTCCCGGACTTGCTGATTATCCGTCTTAGATACTTACTGTATATAAACCACTTGTAGATCTCCGTAGAACCTTAGTTCGAATATCATCTTAGATTCTACTCATTCTGCCTCTTCCGGACTTAAACCACTTTCCGCTTTAAGTCACCTTCCGAGACTTAGGATTGATTCCTATAGTCTATATCTCTGACTCTATCTTCGGATAGTCCATCTCCGTTAGTTTCTAGTTAGGAACTCGTTCCGAAACTAGCCTTAATCTCTGTCCTCTCCTTACGTTCTGAATAACCTTCGGACGTATCATATCCGACACATTCGGACACCCGGATCCGTTATGCAACTCCTTCCGGGTCTTCGGACGAATAACTCCTCCCTGAAATAAGGGGCATTACTCGAGAAAGGGGCACAGTGTACGAATGAGGCCAAAAGCCCTTCGGATCTCTCTACCCTTGAGTACAGTCTTAACAAGGTACCATGTGATGATGGTACCAGAAGCATCGAGAATTGTGGCAGGTTTGTCCACCAACTTTGTGCCCTCATGGCCAGGAGGACACCTCTCAAGCAACTTCTCCTCTTTCTCCTCATTATGCCCAGTGTTCTTTGGGGATATCAATTTGCTATATCTTGCAATATCAATCTGCATCTTAACTGTCATGAAGGAATTTGAATGATCAAACAAATTTTCAACATCTGCAGGAAGACCCACTGGGATTTTTATATGCCTTTATGAGTACATCAGCCAAGTGATTGCACGCTAACTGGTTCTCCTCCAGTCTTCTCTGCATTGAATTTTTGTTCGGTATATGCCCTGCTTCATGAGTGATGGCCAGGGCCCAGGTGCGCCAGATTTTTATGTCACAAGTGGACATGGAAGAAGTGTTCATGTTGCAAGTTGATATTGGGAAATCAGACGCTGAATGCTGGATGTCCAGACTTTGGTGTTAAAGGGGGTGGAGATAGTGAGGATCAGATAAGGGAACCTTGGATGATGTTGGCTTTCAAAGCTGTATTATCATCCATTGCTCAATGAAATACCAGATGATTGGAAGTGTGCTGGATATCTGATATTCATTTGTCGAGACCTGGGTTTGGAACTTGGCATCTCATAGGGCAACCACTTTTTGCACCCTGGTGTCCACATTCTACAAGACAACCTAAGTGCCATAAAAGGCCATGTCAAGCGGAGACCCGGGTCTCGGAACTCAGAACTTGGTATGCTGATTTTCAGGGGTCGAAACTGGGTGTCTTGTAGGGCAACACAAGCCTTGCACCCCGCTTTCTATTCTACAAGACAACCTAAGCACCATGAAGGCCATTTCAAGAGAGCACTTGCTGCTCCCGGAACTTGGTATGCTTCACTCAAATTTCGGGGGTCAGAACTGGGTGTCTCATATTGACTGAATTATGTGTCGAGACCCTGGGTCTTGGAACTCGGAACTTGGTATGCTTCATCTGATTTTGTGGGTCGAAACTGGGTGTCTTGTAGGGCAACACAAGCCTCACACCCTGGTCCATTCCTCATTATATTTAAAATATATCTATCACCTAGCCACTCTAGAATATATACATAATCCTTTTACAGGGACATATAATTAGAGTATTGCATTGTTGGCATTTTTCATGTTTTTCAGTATCTTACCCTTGTACACATGATCACCCCTGCTCATATATGATCAGTGGTACAGGATCATATGTGCAAGGGTAAGACACTGAAAAACATGAAAATATCAAAATATGATTTGTCATGTTTTTGTGCCTGCAGAAGGATACTGTGTGTGTCCTGGGCTAGCTATATAATCGATATGCTCTAAATATGCTTAGGAATAGACCAACTACCCTACTTGGGGTCCAGTCCTACAGGAAAAATTTCACAGAGGGTAAACCACCAGGAGAGAGGGGTACACTATGTAACAAGGTGTTCTCCTATAGTCCTAGGCTCCTAACACATTGTTCCTATTGTTGAATAGATGCTGGTAATCATTTGTCCAATTATATCCACCTAGAAATGATCACTTGGAATATGTTTTGTGTTTTCATATATTTATACTATGTCTATTGATGTAGGGCACTTCAGAGGGTCAAATCAAGACTGGAATCACTTCATATATACTCATAAACATGTTCTGAATACCCTGGGACACTTTCCTAGTAAAGGGGGGGAAAGTGCGAAAGTGTTTCATATTCTACCCTATGTTGAAAAGGCCCTGGTAAAGGAACAGGTACTCCAATAGAAAAAAAGCGGTCTATTATATTATATCCACATATATATACCAAAATACTACTCATATATAAAGGTGGAGCCACTGTAGTGTGGTGGTGAGGCTGCAGAGGTGCGGAAGATTATCATTTGTGGGATATACTATATTGGGTGATGTTTTGGATGTTGTGGGGTAATTCCCACACTGTGTGACTGAAAAATGCGAACATAATTTACCCACAGTCATGTGACTTTTTCAACCAGCAGCAAATAAGACATTACAACACAAATTTTCAACTACAACTGGCACTAAGTTTACTACAAGCTTATCTAAGAAGTAAGGGGGGAAAGGTGTGAAAGTTGTCGCTAGCTCGTGTAGCTTTCGCATACGTCACATAGGGCCATGTGGTTTTTGCTAAAGGCCACATTTTTTCAGTTAGCTCACTTACTTTCTCGCATGGTTTTTTTGAGTGCTGACACTGTTGTCCCATTGTGTGATTGCGTGATTGCATGATGCGTGATTTGGTCACATGACTACGCAGCTGGTGGAATTTGCCATGGGTTGTCTGAAGCTGGGGTAAAACCAAATTATTAGGATGGAGCCAAGGCCAGGGAGCCAAAGGGAGTGTGCAGCCAAAAGTGAAGCTAAAAAGGAGTGCAAAGGAGTGCAAAGCCAAAAATGAGTGCAATTGCAGAAGATGGCTGATAGGTAAAAACAGAAGGAACTCATCAGGGGCTGGAAGGAGTGGTGGCACCATGGTCAAGTTGTCAGGAACAGGTTGATACCTATGACAAGCTACTCCATCAGGCACCAATACCAGGTTGGAAGTTGCCAGCAGGCTGGAAGTGTCCTCCCCACCCTCAGGAAACATCTTCTGATAGATTTCTCTTAGATTGATTATTATATTTTTGGCTATCAAAGAATCTGAACTTTGTCATTTGAAAAATCATTTTATTTGTTTCAAAAGCTGCTATGATCATTAGGATGCAGAGATGGGGGGACAGAAGAGCATGGGGAGGAGAGAATGAAGGCATGGGAGATGGAAGGCAGGAGATGGGAGATGTGGGAGGTGCAGGAGACAGGAGATATGGGTGATGCAGGAGACAGGAGATGGGAGAGACAGGAGACATGAGACAAGAGATGGGAGACAGGAGATATGGGGGAGATGGGAGATGGGAGATGGGAGATGGGAGATGGGAGATGGGAGATGGGAGATGGGAAGATGGGAGATGGGAGATGGGAGATGGGGAGATGGGAGATGGGAGATGGGATACTTGCATGATTTTGTTGTGTGACAACTTAATACTGTTGCCCCCTATTAAAACTTGACACAAAGATTTATTCAAGTTAATAGTTTACAGTAAATAATTTAAAAAAAAATCAAAATCAAATGCAATGACATGAGGATGAGATGGGCAATGTAAACTCACAAAGATGGTGATGTGGTACTTTTACTTCTGTCAAAATATTGGTCAAAGTTATAATTTATTTCAAAACCTATTATCATGATTGAAGATAATTATTAGGATGAAGCCAAGGCCAGAAAGCCAAAAAGAGTGGGAAGCACTCTTTTTGGCTTTCTGTGCCTTGGGCAAAAGAAAATTATTGGGATGAAGCCAAGGCCAGGAAGGCAAACAGAATTATTAGGATGAAGCCTTGGCCAGGGAGCAAAAGGAGTGTGAAGCACTCCTTTTGCTTCCTGTGCCGAAGGCACAATGGGTGGTGGACTCATCATTCATATCCGATCCATGTCCATATCCGATCCATGCTCATATCCGAAATTCCCGCGCACCTGCACATTACTCCTTTTAGGTTATTACCTGTGTCCGGCTTTCGGTTATCTTGACCTTCTGTCTTGATAAGATATTTCGTACAAGTCTTATTTCTGAGTTCATAGCCTTGTGTTCCGCAATGCCTCAAACATAGCCTTGGACTATCCTTACTTGCCTTCTGGCATGCTACCTACAGTATATAAACTTGTAGTACAACTCCTGCAGACCTCAATCTGATCATTGCTTTCCTACTTCTGTATATTCCTTTGACTTCTGTATCTTGTTACCATGTCTATATAAATCTGTTTCCGTTCTCACACTTGGGCTCTGGCCCTTGTAAGCTTCCGATTCAGACCTATGGGATCATTCCCTAGGCTGGAGCCTTGATCCTTTGTCCTATATCCTTTTGGACTTCATCTGTTTCCTATCTCTGATCCGATTCACCTCCGACTCTACCTTGGTATCCTGTCTGTTTCTATTCCGGACCTTGTCCAGAGTAGTCTATACTACCTCTACACTATATCCGGACCTACTCCTCTCTAGTAGTTAACACCTCCCCTAAGATCCATAGAGCTAAGCTCGTCTGATCATCCGATCATCCACCCCTTGCTCTTCCGCTCCTCCGAGCTCCAGACCTTCGGACCTCTGGTTCTCTGGATCTATCCTATCCTATCCTCCGACATCTATGGATCATCTTTCCCTCCAGAGCTTTGCTCCTATCCTGCCCTGGACTTTGTCCAGGAGTCCATCCTTCATCTATTCTACTTGGAACTTGTTCCAGTAGTCTTACCATTACTCCTACCATCGGAAATAGTTCCAGCTCGTTCCCGCGCTCATCCGGAAGTCCTTCAGAGCTCTATCAAGCTATCCTGTCCTACAGAGTTCATCCAGACTCCATCCAGACTTCACTATAACTCCCCCTTGGACTTCATCCGAAATTAAGGGCACATACTCAGGAAAGGGGCACATTATACAAGCTGAGGCCAAGCCCCTTCGACTTTCCGTCCCTCCGGTACAACCCCATGTAAGACCAGGACTTCTTAGTAGCCCCAGTTTTGCATGGTTGTAACATACTGTTTCTTTGCACCACTCGCACCTTACCGCTACCGCTAACATTATCACTCATCATCGCTCACTAGATGCTACATTCCAAGCATTGTTTCAACCATGGTAGTACCGCTACATATGATGCTAGTTCAGGCGGCATCTTCACTAACCATGGCAACTCACTGTTACAGTCGTACATGCCCCTATTCATTTTCTGTCTCCTTTACTTTGTATATTACATAACATGACTCTGACTCATATGCTCAATGCATCTGTACTATAGTTGCCTTCCTTCTTTGGATACGCACGTACATTCTCACGTCTCTCTCTTGGTCCGTGTGCACATATTGGTCTATTTAAGCACATTGTATTATGCTTGTATACTTTACTTTAATCTTACTGGGTTTTACCTGGAATATCCTTTGCTTAGGTCTCCAACCTAAGTCGTCTTGAATCGTCTCTAAGTCTAAGCACTCCTTAGCCTTAGTCTCTATTCTCATAGAACCTCTTAGACTTGTCTTTGAGGCCGAACCCTTGATAGTACTCGGAACGCGTTCCTTGTACTTTCACCTTGTCCTCTTCTGGACATTGTAGAGCTTCCCAGCAGACCGTCTGTGTCTTTTCACTGTCGCTGGTGATGCCACCCCAGTTCATAACAAAAGATTAAAGTCCACCTGATCGTCGACTATCCAGTCTTCGACCCTGAACCCTGAAACCTGATAAAGCCCTAACGGACAGCAAGACAGCACATGTAGGCACGGAGAAAGTATAACTCACCAGACGAATCACCATCATGATGACCACCAAAGAATTTGAATACAAAATCAGTCTCCCAACCAGCTTTAACAGAGATCGTGACAACTCTTTGGAGTTCATCCAATCATGCAATCTATGTTTTGATATCAACGAAAAGCTCTACACCACTGACAAGCAGAAGATCATTTTCATTACATCCTTCATGACCAAGAAAAACGCCAAATCTTGGAAAGAACAATTCCTTGCTCATGCTCAGTCAACCGACTCCTCTGGACAAAAGGTTGGTTACAGGACATTAAAAGATTTTATGAAAAGCTTCAATGAAGCATTTGAACCAGTGGATACCAGAGGGACCGCATTAACAAAGCTCAGAGACCTCAAACAAGGAAGCGGCGACCTCCATACCTATATCGCTGACTTCGAGGCACTTGCAGCCAAGGCCCACATCACCGACGATGCAATGAAGATTCAATTCTTCCAAGATGGCCTCAACTTAGATATGGAGAGATCCAAATGTATGAAAAAAGGACAATGCTGAGGCAGAGGAGCGGAAAAAGCAGGAGGAGTTGAAGCAGATTGAGTTGGCAGAGATCCAGAGGGAAATGGAGGAAAAGAGGCAGAGGGCTCTCATTGAGGCTCGGGTGAGTGATGTGGACTCTTCCAGATCTGGATACTAATGGATTGGCAAGGCCAAGGCTGCTCCTGCATCTGGAGCAAAGGATGGGTACTGCTCCCATTGCGTCACTAAGGACCGGATGTGCCAGTGGGGTGATGCTGAGAAGAATGCCTTGGTGAGTTGTCCGAAACCCTTCGGATCTGCTGATTTCAATGTTTTGTAGATTAAGTCCTGTGACGTCTGCCGGAAGGACAAGGCCACTTGTCCTGGAAGGCCCGGATTTGTTAAGGGACCCAAGGGCCAGAAGAGGCAGCGTCCTGCTGGTACTCCGTCTCTGAAGGGCAAAGGCAAGTGCCGTCAGAAGAGCCCTACTCCGGATGTGGCGGATGGGGATGTTTTCTCTAATCCAGTGACTATTGAAGGTACAGATGAGGATGTCGTCGAATATGATGATCAGGCTTGGGTGGCCACTGCCAATGGCATCATTGCTGAGCTGGCACAGACTAATGGACTCCTCCAAGATGGTATTGTGGCAGTGGAAGGGAGTCGGATTGCCATGGAGCGGATGAGCTCTACCATGGAGGCCTTCCTTCAGCAACAGAGGGAGTTCCAGGCCCTACTCATTGAGGAAATCCAGACCAGATTTAGGCTTTCCGTTTCTGCCGGATCCGACAAGGATGGCGCTGGTGAGTAGATTGGGGAAGAGGTGGTGGATGAGACTGGAGGAGAGATGGCAGATGGGACTGGGGAAGAGACTGGAGGTGCCGGAGGTGAAATGGAGACTGGTGCTTAGTCCGGATCTGGATTTCCGCTACTGCCCTCAATGTACTTATATTTCGTTATGTACTTTTCAAGCCATGGGACCAGGTTTGTCCAGATATGCTGAGTGGAAATCTGCTACAAGATCCGATGTGTTTCCGAGTTCTGTGGCAAGTAACCAGGAAGTTTCTTTGTCCGTTCCTTCATATCCGGACCAACGGACAAGGTATAGGAGTTGGCAATGGTGTCTACGACGGTCCAGTTTAGAGTCCAGGATTTCGGATATCTCATACTCCGGTTCTCCATTGACTTCAACTGGTGGCGGAGGAGGTTGGATGCGATTAGGAATGGTGTTCGGAACCGCTGACTCTAACTGTGAGACATGGAATACAGGATGTACGGAACACATAGAATCTGGAAGTCAGATGGCGAAGGAATGAGTACCCGGGCGGGATATAATTTCGAATGGTCCCAAATTCTTTTCCGAAAGTTTCTTCGATGGACGAGTGGAGCAGAAGTACTTGGCTTTGATGAAGACTTGTTCTCCAATCCGAAAATCCAGAGCGGGTTGTCTTTTAGCATCTGTAGGTCCTTGATAGTGCTTCTGAGCTTCGGACATCTCTTCTCAGAGAAACTGGTGAAGTGTGTTAAGGTCTAGGGCATATTCCTGGGCACGGATGGAGGATAGGTCGCATTCCGGATGAATGGAAATGTTCGGATGATAACCCTTATTGGCAAAGAAGGGTGAAACTCCAGTAGTGGCACTTGGAGCATTATTATATGCAAACTCTGCAAGGGGCAGTAGTTCAGACCAATTGTCCTGCTGGGGTGGTCATGGCAATTCCGGAGGATGCAAAGTTGTAGATCATTGGTATCCGGAACGTAGATGTGGTTGTCACAACAAAGGAATCCACCATCATCTATTGTCCATCTCGGATCCGAAGGGACTGGAAAGTGCATTTGTGCAATGGGGTCATTAGGGAGTGCTATCAGAATGTCTTTCTGGAGGTGTTTGGTGTCCATAAGCACAGCTGCTCTAAGGACTGGAGTTTCTAAAATAGAAGCTTGTAGGGACGAAGCTAATTGTTCCAAAGTGAATATTGGATGGAGGTTGTGAGGGTTAATCTGAGCATAGTCCTTATCCCCCTCTTTAGGGTAGACATCCCATCGTCTAGTGAGGGAATCTGGCTTGACTCCGAGTTTTCCAGGATGTTAATGGATAACGAGGTTGAACTGATGGAGGAACTCAGACCAGCGGGCCTGATGACGGGATAGGAGTTTGGTGGTGGAGAAGTACTCAAGGTTCTTGTGGTCCATGACAACATCTATAGGCTCGGACGAGCCTTCTAGGTAATGCCGCCAGGTTCGGAATGCAGCATAGATGGCTAGTAGTTCCTTATCATGGACATCATAGTTGAGTTCTGCACCGGACAATGTCCGGGAGTAAAATGCTACCGGACGAAGTTCCGAGTCTGGGCATACAATGGACAATATTCCAGCGATAGCATAATCTGAGGCATCAGTTTCGACAACTATAGGAACATCCAGAATCCAATGTGTCAGCACTGGAGCAGAAGTAAAGGCTTTCTTGAGTGCGTCAAATGATTTCTGGCAGTCCTCAGAAAAGTTCCAAGTGACGCCCTTGCGAGTGAGTCGAGTAAGGGGGACCACGATATCCGAGTAATTGAAGATGAAATGACGATAGAAATTAGCGAATCCAAGGAAGGCATCACATGCATCTAATAAATGTCCAGTCAATTGGAAGATATACTGAAAGCAACGCATACCTGATGAAATCCGGGACTCAGTTTCATCATCCGGCCCAAGGTATACATCATCCAGTGCATCTGGTCCATCTCCGGTCAATTGAGAGCTGTACTGAAAGCACAACATACCTAGTGAAATCCGGGACTCGGTTGAGTCATCCACATCCATTGAGTTGTATTCAGTGACCGGAGGTTCATAAAATCTGACTGCTGGTTGAGATCTCATGATGTCTGATCAACTGATCAAACTGATTGATAACTGATAACTTCGAAGTTCAACACATGGCTGGCAATGGCTGAAAGTTGAACCATGACCAAACAAAGACAAACAATCAATGCTTATCAAGATCATCCTTCAATTGTCTGGTTTCTTTTGAAACTTCATCCTAGTGATAACAGATTTCAAACTTATCTCAAGCTTTTCACATCTTTCAACTCAATCTAAATGTCTACTCCAGTTCAAACCTCTTTGGCCGGTCTCAAGGCAACCACTGCTCAGATTGTGGGCATCATCGCCAGGGGTGGCTCATGCCTGCTGGCACTGGCCAAGCCCACCTTGCTCTGACAGCACAAGTCACTAATCTTGTGGTAAGTACCATTCATGTGTTAATTTTACTTTTGGTTTTTCTAAGATCTGTGTAGGCTGAGATAGTCCAGGAGCATGAGAAAGGGCCTTACATGCCTGGCATCATTGCATCCTGCTCCAAGGAGTTGATGAGAGTCAGGTCCATGACTCCCGGGTGTGGCCCAACTGGCACAGCATTGGCCATGACGACCCCCTGGTGTTGAAACACTCCTGGCACAGCAAGATTTGCGCCTGGGAGGCATTAGGTGACCATTCAGGTGATCTCCCTGTCATGCCTAACCCTTCCATTGGCCCAATCACTGTTGACCTTCCCTCCCCACCTGTCATCGCTGGCAATGTCGCTGGTTCTTCTACCCATGCCACCTCTGAGCTCCGGACAAAGGAAAAGGTAAGGCGGTTGTTGCTGACCTAGAGCCGGAGGTGGAAGGGAGCAGGAAGAGGAAGTCCCCCATGATGTCCAGACACTCTTCCTCACCTTGTCATATACTGTACATTCAGGTCTAGATCAAATCCAATCCATAGACATCCAGACACCCAATCTACACATATCTGATCCACCCATCCAATCCAGTTCACATATCCAATCCACCCATCCACTCCAATTTTATATCCATCCGTGTCCATATCCAATCCGAGTTTATATCCGAACTATTCCTGTGCACCTGCGCATCACCCCTTTTAGAATATACCTGTGTCTCTGGCTTTTGGGTATCTCTGTGCTTCTGGCTCTCAGTGATCTCTGCCTCCGTCTTGATAAGTATTTTGTAGAAGCTTCATCTCCGAGTTCATAGCCTTATGTCCGCTGTACTTACTAATGTGTTTCCGTATGCTTCAGACATAGCCTTGGACTATCTGTACTTACCCTCCGGCATGCTCCTACAGTATATATACTTGTAGTACAACTCCTGCAGACCTTAGTCTGATTCATTGTTCCTACTTCTGTATATTCCTTTGATTACTCTATATCCTGTTATCATGTCTATATAACTCCATTTCCGTTCTTGCACTTGGGCTCCGGCCCTTGTAAGCTTCCGACTCAGGCCTATGGGATCACTCCCTAGGCCGGAGCTTTGATCCTATGTCCTATAATCTTTTTGGACTTCGTCCATCTCCGTCTATCATCTGTTTCACCTCCGACTCTACCTTTGGTAGGCTTATACTGTCTGTTTCTATTCCGGACCTTGTCTGGAGTAGTCTATACTATCTCTACACCATATCCAGACCTACTCCTCTCTAGTAGCCAACACTTCCTCTAAGATCCACAGAGCTATGCTCATCCAATCATCTGCTCCTCTCCTCTGCTCCTCTGCTCCTCCTCTGAGCTCCAGACCTTCGGACCCCTAGTCCTCTGGATCCATCCTATCCTATCCTCTGACATCTATGAATCATCTTTCCCTCCAGAGCTCTGCTCCTATCCTGCCCTGGACTTTATCCAGCGGTCCATCTTTCATCCGTTCTACTTGGAGCTTGTTCCAGTAGTGTTACCATTACTCCCTACCTTCCGGAAATAGTTCCGGCGCATTCCTGTGCTCATCCGGAAGTCCATCGGAGCTCTGTCGAGCTATCCTGCCTTAGAGTTCGTCCAGACCCTCCATCCGGACTTCACCAGAACTCTCCCTTGGACTTCATCTGAAATTAAGGGCACATACTCAGGTAAGGGGCACAGCGCATGAGCTGAGGCAAAGCCCCTTTGACTTTTCAACCCTTTGGTAAAACCCCATGTAAGACCAGGACTTCTTACTAATCTCTGGTTTTGCATGGTCATAACACACCTCCAAAGTCAGCGAAGAAGGGTTGCAAGCGAGTCAAGGCAACTTGCAATGTGAAGCCGAAGGTGTTTGTGGAGTCAGAAGATGATGAAGACACAATTGTTCAGGTATGTCGTCCAGCTCATTGTTTTCATTCTCTCAATTTTCTGTAGCCTATTTCAAGTGAAGTGCCGGCGCTCAACGTGCCCTGGCCTTCCACAATTGTTGTAGGGACGCCCCATTCCCCGAAGCAGCAATTATTTGGTCCTGCTTCGGTAAGTAATATTTTGTCGTCTGGCACTTGGAGAAATGCTTATATATCATCAGCTCATTGCCGGCAGTCCACCCAAGGTGATGGTGAGTCATCATTCTTTGTCCGGACCTCCCGCCTATGCTTACCTATTGTCAGGCCACCTCCGGCAGTCCTCTGGAGGTGGTTGAGACCCCCAGGCAATGTCCAGCACTCCGGCGGAGGAACCTGCAGTCATTGATACAGGTGATATTCTCATTCCCAGCCCAGTGAGTACTCTAATGAATTCCAATGAGTCCATCAACTAATGGAACCCACAGAACAACCCCTGCCATTATTGCACCCAGGAGAAGTGGCCCTGCGCCACTCGGTTGGACAGGAGGACCCGTGCCCCATGTTTGTCGTGTGTCTGCTGTGCCACCAAGAAGATTAAATGTGTCCCAGCATCCATGGGATCCCCGCCCAAACGCATTCGAGGGAAGTCTACCACCCAGCAGACTCACTCCAGGACACCTTCCAGAGCTCCCTCCAATGCGCTGGCTGCCTCGCAGTCCAAAGCCCAAACTC
Organism: Suillus spraguei; assembly: GCA_016800925.1. Taxonomy (NCBI): domain Eukaryota; kingdom Fungi; phylum Basidiomycota; class Agaricomycetes; order Boletales; family Suillaceae; genus Suillus; species Suillus spraguei. The sequence goes on along the minus strand of JABCPU010000376.1, from coordinate 34,368 downwards.
GCAGTCAATCTCGTGGCCCCTCCAGCACTCCAGCTGTCCCTGCTGTGACCACACCCAAGGCACAGTCCCGTGGGCGCAGCAAGACAATCACTGCCCCCAAGACACCTGCACCTGCACCAGCTAGTGAGTCACCCCAATTTTCTATGACCATCTGACCTTATCTTTCACTTAGCTATTCCGTCTTCGAGCACCGCAGTGCCTCGTCCAGCACTCGATGTGCCCATTCCGGATCTCCATTCCATGGCAATTGCAATTTGGGATGGTGCTGCTCGAATTGCTCTTCTTGAGGCTTGTGTGGCGGAGCAGGATGGTAAGATTGATACCCTGCAACGCCTCCATGAGGGCCTTTGTCGCAAAGTCATCGACCAGCACCCTTCATTTCCACTTCCTGACTCTCCTGTCAATGCAACCTTTTTGCTTGACCAATCTGTCCCCCTGTCCATCTCACCCCTCCCATCTGCACTTGCTCCCCTCATTGACTTGGATATGGCAGGGATGGAGCCTCTGCCTCCGAAAGTCCAGCCAGCATCTGTCATTGAGGGTCTCATATTTGAGCTCAGCCAGATTCAGCCTGAGGGTCCACAAACATCCGGCAAAATTGTGGACCCAGATGATCCGGGCAACCTTGTGCCAGAATATGATTCTGATGATATGGATGTTGAGGTGAAGGTTGAACCCTCTGCTGATGAGGGTGAAATGGCTACATAATTGTTGTTCATAGATGTATATACAATGTTTGAATGAATGTCAGTGCTGGATGCCAAGTCTGGAAATCCAGAACTGGACACCGGAGATTCACAATGGATATTTCGTGAATTCCAGATATCCGGCTACCTGAAACACAATACACAATTTAAAGAATTTGAAACATATCTGTTGAGTTACCTTGTGCCGGGTGCCAGGTCACATTGTGAAACATATCATTCCATATATCTTAAGTGCCGAACCCCGAACCCCAGGACCCTGGACTTGGGACTCATCACCATGTGAAAGATATCGATCCACATATTTGATGTGCTGAACCCCGAACTCCGGCACCCGGGAGTTAGAACAATGTGAGGCAATACAAAGATATTGATTGACACATGTTGAGTGCCGAACCCCAAACTCCGGCACCCGGCACTCGGGACTCGGGCCTTGGAACTTATAACAATGTGAAAGATGTCGATGCACATATTCTATCATTGAACCCCGAACCCCAGCACCTGGGAGTTAGAAATATGTGAGGCAATACAAAGATATTTTACATGTGTGGAGTGCCAAACCCCGAACTCCAGCACCTGGCAGTTGGGAATCTGGACTCGGGACTCATAACAATGTGAAAGATATCGATCCACATACATATTTAACCACCCAACCCCGAACCCCAGCACCTGGGAGTGAGAACAATGTGAGGCAATACAAAGATATTGATGTACACATGTTTAGTGCCGAACCCTGAACTCCGGCACCCGGCACTTGGGACTCGGGACTTGATACTCATAACAATGTGAATGACATCGATCCACATATTGTAACACTGAACCCCAAACCCCGGCACCCGGGAGTTAGAACCATGTGAGGCAATACAAAGATATTGATTTACACATATTGAGTGCCGAACCCCGAGCTTTGGCACCCGGCAGTTAGCACAATGTGAGGCAATACAATGATATTTATTTACACATGTTGAGTGCCGGGTGCCGGAGCTCAGGGTTCGGCACTCAACATGTGTAAATCAACATCATGGTATTGCCTCACATGGTAACCCGGTGTAACAAACATATTGGCGCTGGGCTTAAAACCCATATTGTGACACTCGTCTCACGTCTACAGGAGTTACCACTAGTCCATGGCCTTCTTACCCCTTTAGCAGTACCGGCGGCATCCCACGCTTACCACACACCGTACTGACTGCCGCACCTTGTTCCATGAACCGATGTCCTTCCATGTCCTTGCCGCGTCCACATAGCTCCATTTGGTGCGTAGTTTGTTTTCTGTTCATTATCACTGATTCCACGGCAAGCGTTATTACATGTTGCCTTGTGCCGCAGCGCCTCGTGCTATGTTTACTTACGGCGGTGTAAAGATACAATCTAGCCTGGGCTGTAGATAAACCACGGCCTGAGCTAGTATGCGAGTCTTGCGCTCTACCTAGTCTGCTTCACTTGCAAAGGCAAGAACGTTCGACCCTAAAGGGAATGCTAAGTTAGTATAGTTCAATAATGCCTAACCTGTGGTAAGCGTGGGATGCTGCAGGTACTGCTAAAGGGGTAAGAAGGCCATGGACTAGTGGTAACTCCTGTAGACGTGAGACGAGTGTCAAAATATGGGGTTTTAAGCCCAGCGCCAATATGTTCATTACAGCAGTTACTACACTCCAGCGCTACTGATCTCGCTAGAGTATTCCGAGTACATACAATTAGCATATAAGCACCGCGTACCCCACACGATACAGTACCTGATTTTACACCATTGCATGTACTATAGGTCAAGATTATTGTCTAGCTCTGGATCAACCCAGTAGTGGACATAGTCTTTAAAGTTCCCTTATCGCTCGTTAATACATCACACTCGTTCTCCATTACCACTGGCATACCGCTGGACTTTTGATCGTTACTTTTGACTGAACTTCTCACGCTCCGCTACTTTACCACTGAAAGTACCGCAGACTTCTTTACTGTTTCTTTGCACCGCTCGCAACCTTACCACTACCGCTGAGACCACCGCTCGACATCGCTTGCTAGACGCAACTGTTACTAACTTATCTCGATGACAGTAGCACCGCAATGCACAGCGCTAGTTCCGGCGGTATCATCGCTGACCGCGGCAACTTACCGCTGACTTGGACGCTTGTTTCGCAAATAAGTTAGACTCGAACTTGACCATACTAAATAGGCATCCCCTTTAGGGTCGAACGCTCTTGTTCTTACAAGTGAAGCAGACTAGACGGAGCGCAAGACTAACATACTAGTTTAGGCAGTGGTTTATCTACAGCCCAAGCTGAGTTGTATCTTTACACCGGCACTTGGGGATCTGTATTCAGGACTCAAAACAATGTGAAAGACCTCAATCCACATATTTTATGTGCTGAACCCCGAACTCCAGCACCCGGCACTCAGGACTTGGTATCATAATGTGAAAGATCTTGATCAACATATTGGCAGTGCTGAACCCTGAACCTGGTACCCAGCACTCGCGACTCAGGACTCAGAACAATGTGGGGCAATAGAACCTATTGATCCACACATTCTAAGTGCCGAACTCCGAACTCCGAAATCTGGTAGTCTACTATTTAGGGGTTCGCGGTTCAGTACTCGGTGTAAAGATACAACCTGGCTTGGGCTGTAGATAAACCACTGCCTAAACTAGTATGTTAGTCTTGCGCTCCGTCTAGTCTGCTTCACTTGTAAGAACAAGAGCGTTCGACCCTAAAGGGGGATGCCTATTTAGTATGGTCAAGTTCGAGTCTAACTTATTGCGAAACAAGCGTCCAAGTCAGCGGTAAGTTGCCGCGGTCAGCGATGATACGCCGGAACTAGCGCTGTGCATTGCGGTGCTACTGTCATCGAGATAAAGTCAGTAACAGTTGCGTCTAGCAAGCGATGTCGAGCGGTGGTCTCAGCGGTAGTGGTAAGGTTGCGAGCGGTGCAAGAAACAGTAAAGAAGTCCGCGGTACTTTCAGTGGTAAAGTAGCGGAGCGTGAAAAGTTCAGTCAAAAGTAACAGTCGAAAGTCCAGTGGTATGCCGGCAGTAACGGAGAACGAGCATGATGTATTAAGAGCGATAAGGGAACTTTAAAGACTATGTCCACTACTGGGTTAATCCAGAGCTAGACAATAATCTTGACCTATAGTACGTGCAAAGGTGTAAAATCAGGTATTGTATGTGTGGGGTACGCAGTGCTTATATCCTAATTTGTATGTACTCGGAATATCTAGGTGAGATCAGTAGCGCTGGAGTGTAGTAACCGCCATAAGTAAACATAGCGCGAGCGCTGCGGCACAAGGCAACATGTAATAACGCTTGCCATGGAATCAGTGATAACGAACAGGAAACAAACTACGCACCAAATGGAGCTATGCGGACGTGGCAGGACATGGAAGGACATCGGTTCGTAGAACGAGGTGCGGTAGTCAGTACGGTGTGCGGTAAGCATGGGATGCCGCTGGTACTGCTAAAGGGGTAAGACGGCCATGGACAAGTGGTAACTCCTGTAGACGTGAGACAAGTATCAAAATATGGGGTTTTATGCCCAGCGCCATATGTTTGTTACATTGCCATCAGGGCGACCAGATGGTCGTGGATGGTGGCTCAGCCACTGAGGTAGTGGAATTGGCTGCAGCAGGTGGTGGGGGAATGATGGTGTCGACCTCCTCCTGCCAATACTCAGGAGGGAAGTCATTGGCCGACGTGATGGCTGCTGGCGGGTTGATGGCTCAGCAGCAACAGCGACCTCTAATCAAGAGATTAATAATGTTGGCAGTCAAAAGAAGAAAAACCTCACTGGTCACCATGGCATCCTCAGATTCCAAATCAAGCGTCAGTCAATGGCCAGAATGTCGCCCTTGTCGAACATAGATTGTGGCTGTTTCTTGGAGGAGGCTGGCATGGCCTTTGACCGAGGATGGAATGCCCACACCTGCTCAGTCATGGCAGGGAGGTCATCATCGACCGACGTCAGTCAGTCACATCGAACCTTCATCCTGTAGCACTTGGCGCAGGACTTCATCACTTGCCCCTGCAGCCGACAGCAGCGAGACGTGGGCCTCCTCCAACACACCTCTTACAGGGTGGGCTATACTATGAGACGGTGAGTAATAATTCATTGACATGATCAGCAAAACTCACCTCATCACCCTCGACAATCTCTACAGCCTTCTCCTTTCCTTTAGCCTTCCTCCTCGGCATCAGTTGGCCAATGCGAGTGTTGGTGTTGGGCTGGACATTGTTGAGCGGTGTAGACCAACAGGATGAGGTGAATCTCACTGTCTAAGCATCTTGTGGGGCTGGGGTCACAGGCACCACTGCCTTTGTTTGCTAAGGTGCTGTGAGTAATATGACCAACCGAAAATGAGGCAAAGACTCACCTTTACTGTAAAGATACAATCTAGCCTGGGCTGTAGATAAATCACGGCCTAAGCTAGTATGTGAGTCTTGCGCTCTACCTAGTCTGCTTCACTTGCAAAGCAAGAGCATTTGACCCTAAAGGGAATGCGAAGTTAATATAATTTGATAATGCCCAACCTGTCATGTGTGAATGCTGTCAGAGGTAGCGAGATGCTAGCGGTGACCTCCAGTCCATGGGAAACTAGCGGTAATACTAGCGGTAAGCGCGGGAAAGCGGTAGACAAGCGGTAGCGAAAGTGGTAAAACTGCGGTAGTGCGTGTGGTAAAACTGTGGTATGGCGTGGAAAACTGGTGGTAAAACAAGCGGTGAAGCATGGGAAAGCGTAGTGCAAGCAGTGAAGCATGAGAAAGCGGTAACAAGCACTGGTACGTGCAGCAGTAAAGCAATTCTTAAGAGACAGTAACTTCAGCGAAGACTTTATTCCGTTAGAGACAGTGGTAGTGACTATTCCTAAGTATGTGTGTACCATAGGGGGAAAGTAAAAGTACCGGGATGTGCGAAGAGTCCTTTGAACATGTACCGTGACGGCCAAATACATAGCAAGAACGGTAGTGAGATAGAGATATTTAGTAAGAGGCACGCAGCGAGCAGCGGCGTCATGGAAGGTAAGGTTAAGTTTGCCATAGCTTTAGTAAAGGCGGAAACAAATATGCTACGCACCAATGGATCTTAGACGGAAATGGAATGGACATTGGTAGTGAGATTCAGTAAGGGGCAAGGATCCACAGAGCGAAAAACAGTACCGGTGAAGCGAAAAGGCTAATGCTCGCTATAGGGGTTTTCTCAGTAGCCGCTGTAGGCAGTAATGAGACACTTGTGTAAAATGGCACTGTCATGGTCAGCGTGACTTTGTTTGCTACACCGCTACTGCAGATATCATTGCTCGTCACCACTCGCTCGACACTACATCTACAGGCTTTATCCCTATGGACACTAGTACCGCTACCAACGATGCTAGTTCCAGCAGCATCACCACTGACTGCGGCAACTTACTGCTGACTACGACACTATATTTGCACATTGGTTTGACTCAAATTGACCATACTACAGGCATCCCCCTTTAGGGTCGAACACTCTTGTTTCACAAGTGAAGCAGACTAGATGGAGCGCAAGACCACACATACAAACTTAGGAGGTAGTTTATCTACAGCACAGGTTATGTTGTATCTTTACAGTGCATTCTACCCTTGTCATCCATCCAGGCCTTGAACTTGAAGGTTGGTCCTACCTGGGTTTCCTGTTGGTTCCACCAAGATTCCAGGATGGCATTGGCGTCAACATGTTGCAATTTAGATGGCTCCAAGATCTTGGTGTCATCAGGCATGTATGTGCTGGAGATAAATCTGGATTGCCCTGTATGATGTCACTCCAGGGCACCGAGACCTTTGGCTTTCCGCAACATGTTCCTGTGGCAGCTGGCATCAGATTATGATACAGACGTCGGTCATCCTGCTTACTGTAATGAATGGTAAGGAATGACCAAATCATTGCCTTCTTGGTCTCAAGGCTAAACCATCAATCTCAGGCAACATCAGCGAGCCTGATTGGTCCAACTCAAACTCATGGTATGGTTTGGGGGCCCGGCGATTGCCTCTGAGCAATGTTGCTTCCTGGTCTTAATTTTAGAGCATTGATTAAATGCAAGCACTCTGAATAGGTCTGGAGACTTACCGAATTCATGCCAATAAATCTTCCCATACTGGTAGGATGACCTGCCAGTCCTTGCTTGTCATGAAGCTGGAGCCTTACGAGCATATCATTAAGTAAACCTGCCACAACCAAGTAAGCACAATGACCAACAACCAACTGAAATCAACTACCCAGATGTAAGCAGGCCGCCTTCTCATCCTTCACAGACCCCAAAACAAAGACTCTCATACTGGCCTGAGTAAACATTTCTTTGGCGAAGTTCTTCACCATTTTTTCACCCCTCTTCCTGGCTGTCTTGGCCTGGACAGTAGCATCGGGCGCCTGATTCGTCCACTCTCGGCCTTCGCCTTGTCTTCCTGCAACTCCTTTTTGTCTAGCCATTGCATGATTGCTTCATGGTCGGCTGATACCTCCTCAGTACTTCCTTTGGGCAGGCTTCTGCCCAGTCTCTTCCTCAATTTCTTCATGTATTTGCTGAAGAATGTCGCCTTTCGCTCCTCTTTGATGACTTGGTGTGCAGTCCTTTTTTTTTGGCAGCTTGGTGGGTGTTTTGGAATTGGATTTCCTGTGATTCTGGAACCACTCTCAGTATTTCTGTGCAGGGTGACTGTAATGCAGCATGACTGGGTGTTAAATACTAAACACTTACTTCTTTGCATTGCTTCAACAGCTCTTTGTCTATCTTCGGAGCCAAGATCTTGGCCTCCCTGGCGGCTGCTTTGAAGATGTCTTGTTGTTCCATCCCACTTGCCTTCCTCCAATCCTCAACATGGGACTGCAGAGTGGTGGTCTCTTGGTCATTCAACTGAGGCTGAACCCCTGTACTTATCTTTGTCCAAGCCATGTCACAGCAGCTATGTTGGAGGAAAGGACCTGAAATTAGAGAGCATTGATGTGGTTGATAGAAGCAAAAAAAAAAGGAATGGTTGCGTAAGTAATGAGTGACATGCCCATGTCAGAAGTGCACGTAAGGGCTAGATTGTGCCAAATAGCACGAGCACCATTGCTACAAGACTCATCGAGCAGTGTAGATGTATGGGTGGGTCTGTAGAGTAAAAGCAGAGGTCCTAAAGCACTCTCAATGTATTATATATCAAAATACTTATTAACTAGTGATATTGTACTGGGTTATCACTCCTGATGATTACATGAGATCAAAGTGACTATTACAACAGATGTATTGCATTTGGCAATCACATGTAAGCACCAAACTGTCCTATAGTCTGATCATATCGCTTCAAACAAGCATCCACCTAACCACAGCGCTGCTTCGGTGCATGGTCAAGTCAAAGCCAAAGGCCTGGCAGTCCTCCTAAGACATCCTCGTTGGTTAGATGGGAGGACAAAAGAACTTCTCGAGGAAATAGAGGACAATTTGTCAAAGCTCAATGTTGCAATGGAACAACTTCGGTTCATTCATCCCCAGGAAATCTCCTACCAAGCAAGGATCCTCCAGAGGGCATCATGCAGAGGGTGACTATGAACACTACAACCTCGGTGATTTCAACTTGGAGCCTTGTACAGCTTTGCAAGTCCATGGCAAGCTCATCATTCACTTACCTGGTCTCATTTACTGAATCCGAGTATCAAGAGTCAAAATGACTATCTATGTGAGTGGCTGTACAAGACCGAAGACTACTTGGACTTGCTCCTTCGGCGAGGGGTCCACCATCGACAGGACTTGCTCTGTCTGTTCAAATGATGGAGTCTACAGATATCACAGCTGTATGGGTGAGCCGCTCTTCTGCACTCATTGCTGTAGGATGGTTCACAGCTCATGCCATTCCATCGGATCAGTCAATGGACTGGGGGATTCTTCAGGACACTTCCTTGACCAAGATTGGGCTTGAAATTCACCTTGGTCACCAGGGCAAGCCTTGCCCTGAAGTGACTGAAGAGTGGTATACATGGATGATGAAGGAGAGTATTTCACTGAAGGCCTGGGGTGCCTTTGATCAATGATCCTCAGATGACCACAGTGGTGGATACGTCAGGTCTCCACTCCTCATGATCAAATTCTGTTGGTGCACCAACTGTGAGTCCCAACATGCAACTATTTGAAACAGGCCTCTTCCTAGTGTCTTTCACTTCGCCGAAGACAGTGTTCACATTTGCAGTGCTGGATGACTTCCTGTTGGATAACCTGGAATGTGGGACTCAGGAATGAACTACTATAGCAAATTAAGGCAAATCACGTCAAGCATGTTCCCTCATCTGTTCCAGTGAGTAGTGTAGATCCTTCATGGATTGCTCACAATGGCCGAAAGGACCGATATAGAGAACTGATGAGGGTGGGCAGGCAGTGGAGACAGCTGAAGCAGCTCAAGTGGCATGGTTTGGACATGAGAAGCAAAAGCCAAACTCGGGGGAGCTTGCACTCTTCTGTCCTGCATGTCTGCAGCCTGGGGTAAACGTAAATTTGTCTGAAAAGAATGCAGGAGATTCTGCATGGCTGTATTCAAGATCCTTGGTCATGGATGGCAATTTCAAGGCCAAGCACATGTCTCCGGTGAATCCGACCGACGAGGTGGCTTTGACCGATGGTCTTGGCTTCATGGTCAGCGATTCCCAAAATGCATCTCACCGAGGCACAGGACATTGTAAATTGGTCTGACTGCAACAACCACCGAGCGTCAACAAGGCAAATGCTTCACACCACAAGCTGGAAGCCACAGGGATAGGTGGGTGTGCTGTGCAAGACACGGCTGTTTTGCCCTGCATTCTATGGTGGACTTTCAGAAGGGGAAAGGTTCGCTGACAGATATTTTACCTTGCCTGTATAAACTCATTTGTCATTGCCAAAGGCAGATGAACATGGATTATGCGCTATGTCAAGCTCTGGGTACAATACCGATGGGATTGACTGGGTGTTGACTTTCTATGACATTAATTGTCAATACCACAAGCATCTCCACCAGAGTTGCCTTATCTCAACCTTCCATGGGGGATGGAGGTGATCCCTGGCATTGGGCTCTGGCATGTCCATGGCCATCAAGACAAATGCTATGTACGGTATGCATCAAACTTCATCATGGTGCTGCCAGAATTGATGGCAAGATCATGGAGACCCTGTGGGCGCCCTTGAACATCATATCTCCATCGGTGAGGGGGATGTCAACCCCCTACCGAAAGGAATGTTTGGATTTTCAAATGAACAACTGTAATTTTATGAAGATGATACAGATCAGTAAGCAATATCATTTGACCGATATGGATATTTACATTCATTCAGGCAAGTTCCTCTGCCAAAAATTCAAGGAGGCCATGCACGGAGTCCGAGACAGCCGATATGCATTCAACCAACTGAGCGAGACTGCCAACGACAATGCCCTTGTAAAATGGGAAGCAGAGGCTGCAGCCGCTCAGGATGACCGACTGGATGATCCGAGCGCCATGGACATATATGAAGTTCAACCGATGAAAGGTATGCAGCATATACTGGCCATCTACTATATGCTCATATAGATTGGCCAAGCACCGACAAGGAAGCAACAAGAGTTGCATCTGTTGAACCATCAGGTGAGATGGCCTGCTGGTGAGATCCATCATAGTACTGCAATGTGGATAGCATCTGGAATAACACTGGAGGAGGTGCAAGTGGCCCTCCTAATAGATGTTAGGAAACTGAGGAAACGGCCGACCAATGCCCAAAAACTGGCCATTGCTTGGCACCACAACAAACTGCAAGGTCAAATTGATGAATTCATTAGGGTGGCAGTGACATTTCTTGGCGATCAATTAGGTGGCTATGACCAGTTGGACCTCATGACAGTGATGTTAGATGCTGCAGAATTGGATTCTGCCAGGTCATATGACGATGATCGTGATTGGCCAGATGACAAAGACTGATATGATATGCTGGTCAAATTCACTCCTGAGGCTGTGGTCATCCCACTGCCCTCCAACATTGGCATTGAAAGATGTGCCAATTGGGGCGTCACTGACCTTGTGCTGCAGGAGATATAACTGAGAGAGCGCCAAGCAAATGACACATTGCATGCCATCAGGGTTAACTTGGCCAACAAGGCTGTTCTCTTTTACGGCTATCATTATCCTTACCTTTTGGCTTCACCATCCCTTGCTGTGACACTTTACCATGTGTTACTCCTATCTAATGGTATCATTCCACTGTAATGAACATATTGGCGCTGGGCTCAAAACCACATATTTTGATACTTGTCTCACGTCTACAGGAGTTACCACTTGTCCATGGCCATCTTACCCCTTTAGCAGTACCGGCGGCATCCCATGCTTACCACACACCATACTGACTACCGCACCTCGTTCTACGAACCGATGTCCTTCCATGTCCTTGCCACGTCCGCATAGCTCCATTTGGTGCATAGTTTGTTTCCTGTTCGTTATCACTGATTCCATGGCAAGCGTTATTACATGTTGCCTTGTGCCGCAGCGCCTCGCGCTATGTTTACTTATGGCAGTTACTACACTCCAGCGCTACTGATCTCACCTAGAGTATTCTGAGTACATACAAATTAGGATATAAGCACCGCGTACCCCACACGATACAATACCTGATTTTACACCTTTGCATGTACTATAGGTCAAGATTATTGTCTAGCTCTGGATTAACCCAATAGTGGACATAGTCTTTAAAGTTCCCTTATCGCTCGTTAATACATCACGCTCGTTCTCCGTTACTGCCGGCATACCACTGGACTTTCGACTGTTACTTTTGACTGAACTTCTCACGCTCTGCTACTTTACCGCTGAAGTACCGCGGACTTCCTTGCTGTTTCTTTGCACCGCTCGCAACCTTACCACTACCGCTGAGACCACCGCTCGACATCACTCGCTAGACGCAACTGTTACTGACTCTATCTCGATGACAGTAGCACCGCTACGCATGCGCTAGTTCCGGCGGCATCATCGCTGACCGCAGCAACTTACCACTGACTTGGACGCTTGTTTTGCAAATAAGTTAGACTCGAACTTGACCATACGAAATAGGCATCCCCCTTTAGGGTCGAACGCTCTTGTTCTTACAAGTGAAGCAGACTAGATGGAGCGCAAGACTAACATACTAGTTTAGGCAGTGATTTATCTACAGCCCAAGCTAGGTTGTATCTTTACAACTGGAGCCCACCACGAGGGGGTCCTTTGGTATAGTTTTGTTCTTGTCTCAATTGCTTACCGCACAATTGTCACTGCAGTTATTACCGCACCGCTACGCTACTGATAAGAATGTCTGACAGATTTTGCATGCCACTGCACCGCACGGCAGTGGCACCGTACTTCGATGGCAACCCAAGAGAATTGCTAACATTCCTCGCTACTGTAGATGAGCTGGCAGACTTGGCTGGCATCGCTGATAAAGCACTCATCAAGGCGGCTATACGCTACGCAGATCCTGACAAAGCAGAAGTATGGGAATGTCTTGACGAACACAACAGTAACAGCTTCATAGACTTCGCTAACGCTATTTTGCACTTGTACCCAGAATGTGGTCCTATTACGTTCAACCGCACAGTTACCGCTGAAGCAGTTGCTCCGCTGGCAGACCCCTATCGGGAAACACTATTGAGCACTCTGACACTGATGTACCGCAACAAGTTACGGCATTGGAAATCACTACCGCCGAGCAAGTATCACTACCACTTGAAGATACTGCACCACTGGCGGATCAGCAATCGTTAATGGCACCAAGTACAGACAGCACTATGCTACCTATGGCACTACCGTGCGAGGATAAGGCATCCCCGCCAGTCCAAGCACTCGACGAAAGTTTGTCCCTGAATGAAGCATGCTACACTGACGACACTACGTTTTTCACCGACAGCAATGCACACCGCTCGCTAGAAGAAACAGACGAAACGGCAATTGACTTGGTTAGCACTGACATTTTACTGACAGAACTCTTGACGGTCACGGAGCATATATGCTCTCAAGACGAAGTACCGCAGACCGCTAGCGCTGATAGCAAAGAAGCTATAGAAGTATCGCTGGAAAGGTATAGTATAGTAGAAGTGCCGACACATACCGCAGAAGCAATGTTTACCGCTCAGACTGTTACCGCACGTTTACTGCTGACACCTAAAGCAACGTTCACCACAGGAGCTATTCAGCTGAACTCGCAGACCGCATGTGCCTACTGCCATGTGTTGACCGCTGCATTAGTACGCCAAGATGATGGTCTTACCAGGCCATACTGCATTCCTAGCCTTACCGCGGCTAGAAGGTTTATTATCGACTACCAGCATACGTTCTTGTGGCAGATGACGAAGCGCAGCCTACTGCCCACTAGTTGTCCGCCAACTATTGTCCCACAGTACCGCAGGCCATCGCATGCTTGCATAGCGCTACGGCAGTACGAACACAGATCACGTGGTTTTCATTGCAGAAGACGAAGCTAACCCCAGAAGTCAACTGTCAAAAGACCCAAGCACGTATACCCACCAGCAGAAACCCCAATGGCATCATTCATTTACCCTACCGCCACTGACATTCGCTAATACCACCCTCGTTACTTGATCATAAAAACAAAGAAAAGAATACCGCACACGTATGATAGTCTCTGATTTACCCCAAGTTTCATCCGGTGATCAGTTTCACACTTTCAAATGCATGCCCACACAGCATCACTTACATATGTTTAGCGCTAACGAGCGCACAGACTTTTATTATGGTACGAAGGACTATATTGATTGGACAAGGGATACTGTGCACCGCTAAAGTACTATACACCTTTTTCTTCTAACACGTAGGCAGCACACCGCGCCCATTGATTGATAAAGACAGGAGATATCACGCTGAAGCTTACCGTGGCGGCAATACCGCAGGCATAGATGAAGACAGCGCAACGAAGAAGACAAGACGAGCGGAACCTCGCAACAGACTTGCAGTATCAGTTCAGTTTTTGTTTACCATGAGCGTGCGCTTACTATACATTACCGTTTACCTTAGGTGTCAAATGGACTATGACTGGCATTAGGACTTGGACATGGAGGCATTTGGACTTATTGGACCTCCCAAGGACTTAGGCGTTCACACTGTGTTTTTTGTTCTGGAGCTGCCAGGACCCCTATCATTGCGGCAACTATTATATAGTACAAAGTCTATGGTACAGAAGCAAAGGTACAAGTACAGAAGAGAAGAAAAAAGTATCTACTGTAAGCAGCGCCTCTTTTGGTGGCGGTTCATACAGCCGCGGAGAAAGTTCATATTCCCCGCCAACTCCCTCATCATCCCCTCCATCTGCATGAAGCGCGCCTGGGCCTCTTCTAGCCTTGCTGCCATGAGGAAGTCCAAGTTCTCCCCCTCCAAGTCTTGAAGCTGCTGCGCCACATTGATGCCTTCTTCCTCAGACTCTTCCTCCACCGCTGCAACGGACTGCGCCTTGCCAGCGATTTTTGCTGGGCGGGAGGGAGAGGCGACCACCGCTGGCTCACCGTCAGTCACCTCAATGACTTCATCTGGTTTTTTGGATTTAGCCGCGGCAGCGACCACTGGCGGCGTCTTTGCCGTGGGATGCACCCTCTTGCGACGAACTAAAGACAAAACGAGTTAGCACAAAGTTAAGTCAAGAAAAGAAGAAGAAAGACTCACCGGTGTTGTGCAAACACCTATGCTTGAACTTGCAGCAATGGTCGCAGACCTTGCCCTCCTCACCGGTACACACATGGTCCCCCTTGGCGCAAGTCTCACACTTTGTGGCATGCCGCGGGTTCCCAGCATGCATGCGGGCGGTCTTAGGCTAAAATGAAATCAGTAAAGGCTAAGTCAAAAAGAAGAAAGACAAACTCACAGGCAGCTGTGCTATCAGCACCTCCATTGACTTCAGTGAAGAAGGCCGTGCTACCTTCTTAGGCGCAGGCGCTTCCTCCTCCTCCTCCTCTTCCTCCTCAAGCTCTTCCTCCAAGGCCCGCTTCTTCCCCTTCCCCTTGTCAGCTACCGCAGGCTCAATTGGAGCTGCAGCAGCCTTTTTCTTCTCCTCTGTGGCCTTTTCAGCTGCAGCGATCTCCAGACGGTAGGCATTGACCGTTGGCATGACGGTGGTTGCCTCCATGACATCTTCAGGCATCAAGCCCAGGTTGAGGCCATGTACTGCGCCTTCGCAGCGGCACTCTTTTACATCACGCTAAGAGAAAGTTAGTACCAATACTGCCAAAGAAGAAAGAAAAGAGAACGCACGAAAAACTGCTCCCAGGCCTTTACCCACATCTCCTTCTCCTCCAGCAGGTCCTCCTTGTCATCAGGCGCTGTCAGGATCAGCCCATCCAAACGATCTTGAAGAGCGGCGAGTTTCTTCTGCGCTGCAGATGGTGCGGCGGCAGCAGGAGCAGCAAGAGCAGAGGCGTCAAAAGTGAAGGTCGAGGACGACATGATGGTTTGAAGTAAAGATGGGAGAAAGTGGAGAAGTCCAATGACGGCCCTTGTGTAGGGAACGGTAATTTCATGACCACACTGCGTCACACTCCGCTGCATTGTCCACAGTCACAGCACGGCGCGTCCACTATTCCATGTCCGCACAGCAAATTCCGCTTACGTGTCCCATCACGTGATCTTGATATCGCTTGAATTCTTGCTAAGTCCCTTACTGGCGGTATAGTTGACCGGGGATGGTCAGTTTCTAAAGTTCCTAGGAGATGTAATGAACATATTGGCGCTGGGCTTAAAACCCCATATTTTGACACTCGTCTCACGTCTACAGGAGTTACCACTAGTCCATGGCCTTTTTACCCCTTTAGCAGTACCGGCGGCATCCCATGCTTACCGCACACCGTACCAACTGCCGCACCATGTTCCATGAACCGATGTCCTTCCATGTCCTTGCCGCGTCTGCATAGCTCCATTTGGTGCGTAGTTTGTTTCCTGTTTGTTATCACTGATTCCACGGCAAGCGTTATTACATGTTGCCTTGTGCCGCAGCGCCTCGCGCTATGTTTACTTATGGCAGTTACTACACTCCAGCGCTACTGATCTCGCCTAGAGTATTCCGAGTACATATGAATTAGGATATAAGCACCGCGTACCCCACACGATACAGTACCTGATTTTACACCATTGCATGTACTATAGGTCAGGATTATTGTCTAGCTCTGGATCAACCCAATAGTGGACATAGTCTTTAAAGTTCCCTTATTGCTCGTTAATACATCACGCTCGTTCTCCATTACCGCCGGCATACCGCTGGACTTTTGATTGTTACTTTTGACTGAACTTCTCATGCTCCGCTACTTTACCGCTGAAAGTACCGCGGACTTCTTTACTGTTTCTTTGCACTGCTCGCAACCTTACCGCTACCGCTGAGACCACCGCTCAACATCGCTTGCTAGATGCAACTGTTACTGACTTTATCTCGACGACAGTAGCACTGCTACGCATGACGCTAGTTCCGGCGGTATCATCGCTGAGATTGCAAAACATGAAGAGGCCTTGCTTCAATTTTTTTTTCATTGGTCAGAACAATTGCTGGAGCAGCCCTCGGTGATTTTGGACGCAGCCAGCTGCATTATCTTGTGGTACCTACCAGATGCCATCAGCCCATGGATTCAAGTTAGCTTATTTATTATGACCAATCGGCCAGCTCATTGACCTACCTTACAGGCCGAGATGGAAGAAGCCACCATTGGCATGGGCTCTCTCTTGCAGCAAAGCATGACCAGTGGAATGGACACCAAGTGGAAGACGTTCCCAGGGAATTTTCATACCAGCGACCGGCAATGATTGACCCCAGGATGTATCAATTTAGCCCCCTGCTGGTTCCAGCAAGGCCAAGAGGTCAGTACTGCTTCTTCACCAGAATGCCCATGCTCATGCAGGTGAGCTAGCCACACGGTTTTCCACCAGCTGATGGATTCTTCCCCAAGGTGTTGGCCACACTGAAAGGAAAAGATGGTCCTGATGTCATAATATCTATGCAGTGTGCAGCAGTCCTAGCTTCTGCAGCTCTTTGGGTGATGCATCCCAAGTTGTATTGGGCTTCGGTCAACATGCAGATACAACTTGCCCGATGGGCCATGTCACATGGCCTCAGTGATATGTGCACCCGCATGCAATTTTTGGCATCAGTGTTCAATTGTGCATCTGTTATTTGTAATAGACAATGCCCTATTCACCGAGATCCAAGTTCTTCTCCCAAAGGGTTTGACATCATGACCAGTGCCGGCCATTATTGTGATGGACTCATGACATTATCCAATCTCAGTATCCGGTTGCGATATAACTCAGGTGCTATGGTTGGCTGCTCTGGACACATTGTCAGGCATGGTGTCACATATAGCGGCAACCGCATTGTGTGGGCTTGGTTCATGTGCGACAGCATTCATAATTTTGTGGGGACAGCTCGGCCATTATATGCAACTTATGTGGATGTGGGTTGGAATGTCTCGGTCTCGGCCTAGATAGTGCAGTCATTGTGTATCACAATAACTGATGTTTGCATTTGGTGTCTGACCGACCGACTGACCAGTTCGACCTATAGTTTGATTTACATTGGCACATGTGAAAACATCAGCTCCATCTGACTGCCTCGGGCATTCATATTGATTGGCCCATGTGATGGCATCAGTGCCATCAGCTGACATGATGGTATCAGGCATTCGGGCGTTTTTTGCCTTCGGCCCATATGATAACATCAGGGATTGAGTTGCATCAGCCCATCTGATTTCATTGGGCATGCAGTTATATGGGCCGAGATGATGGCATCAGGCATTCATTTCCTTCAGCCCATATGATAATATCAGGTATTCAGGTTCATCGGCCCACATGTTTGCATCAGCACCATGGGCTGAGATGATGGCATTGAGTATTCATTATTCTCAGCCCATATGAGTGTCTCAGGTATTGGTTTTGATCAGCCCATATGATAGCATCAGTGTTACAATCGTATGTGCCCCTATTTATTTTCTGCCTCCTTTACTTTGTATATTACGTAATGTGACTCTGACTCATATGCTCAACACATCTGTACTATAGTTGCCTTCCTTCTTTGGATATGCACTTACATTCTCACGTCTCTCTCTTGGTCCGTGCGCACATATTGGCCTATTTAAGCACATTGTATTATGCTTGTATACTTTACTTTAATCTTACTGGGTTTTACCTGGAACATCCTTTGCTTAGGTCTCCAACCTAAGTTGTCTTGAATCGTCTCTAAGTCTAAGCACTCCTTAGCCTTAGTCTCTATTCTCGTAGAACCTCTTAGACTTATCTTTGAGGCTGAACCCTTGATAGTACTCGGAACGTGTTCCTTGTACTTTCACCTTGTCCTCTTCTGGACATTGTAGAACTTCCCAGTAGACCGACTGTGTCTTTTCACTGTCGCTGGTGATGCCACCCCAGTTCGTAACAATCAGTACCATCAACTGAAATGATCTGGCCCATATGTTTGCATCAGGTGGATAGCCGAGGCAGGGTCGATGCAACTTAATACTTGATGTTATCATATGGGCCGAAGGCGATGAATGCCCGATCCCATCATGTCAGCCAATGGCACTGATGTTATCATATGGGCCAATCAATCCAATACCAGAGGCACTCAGATGGGCCAAGAATAATGAATACTCAGTGCCATCATCTCGGCCCATGGTACTGATGCAAACATGTGGGCTGATGAACCTGAATACCTGATATTATCATATGGGCCGAAGGAAATGAATGCCTGATGCCATCATCTTGGCCCATGGTGCTGATGTAAACATATGGGCCCATATAACTGCATGCCCAATGAAATCAGATGGTCTGATGCAACTCAATCCCTGATGTTATCATATGGGCCGAAGGCAACAAACGCCTGAATGCCTGATACCATCATGTCAGCTGATGGCACTGATGTCATCATATGGGCTGATCAACCCAATACCTGAGGCACTCAGATGGGCCGAGATTAATGAATACTCAATGCCATCATCTCGGCCCATGGTACTGATGTAAATGCATGGGCCGATACAACTGCATACCTGATGGTGTCATATGGGCCGATGGTACTGACTCTCTCAGGTATGTTTGTCTATTGGCCCATATGATGACATCGGCCTTTATTTTACTCGGCCCATGTGATGGCATCATACACACAATTTACAGACCAATGTGCACAGGCAATATAAATATATTACTGCCTAGGGTTGCCTGACACCTTTTACCCCCATCATCGGCCTAATGATATGCATGCTATCAGCCGAGCATTTCACACACTCACAACAGCACATGGGCCCAGCTGACAATATTACACCAACCATTTATTGGCTATCGGCCGACATGTTAATGTCAAGCATCACTGTGTATGGGCCCACCTGTCAATATCACTGCTCAGTGAGATGGCCGGCCAAACATTAGACACAGACATATAGCATCGGTCAGCCAATGTCTGTTGGCCTGTTTGGAACAGTGTTTTGTCAACCTCAGCTGCATGTATTATATATACTATGTGACTGAATGGGCTCACACTGCTACCGCTGCTTCCCCTTGGATGTTTGCACCATACTCATGGTGCCACTGGTTAATTCCAGACTGTTTACAATACTTATCGATAGTATTGTAGATCTGTTTTAACTAGATGCTTGTTAGCTGAGATAATGACTGAGAAATCAGTAACGCACCAATGTCCACTTTGTCTGGCACATTTTGCCAGTCTTTTGTGGGCCCTGTGTCCTCTTGGGTATGATAGACTTTGCTGCCCCATTAAATGTCACTATCTTGAAGTTACCTCCTTCTGCATGCTCTGATCGATGCTCATGAAGGTAGTCGATTAGTGCTGTTACTTCTGGTTCAGTCCAAAAGGCCTTTTCTTTCTCTTGAGCCATGAGAACAGTGGTATAATGCGCAGCAAGAGCTGTTAGAGATACAACACTTGTTAAGATATGTCTATGATGGGTGAGATGGACACCCTTGAGATTATTGATGTGATAACAAGACCCCATGGTCGTAGTATGATACAAGCAAGGTTCAAGGTCAGCCGCTCAGGGTGTGCCATGCTGACCATGCCTGCCGACCACAAATTGACTTGACCTAACTTCACATGAGTTTCTGAACTAGCTCTAAACATAGTGCGAGGCAGCTGTGGCACAAGGCAACATGTAATATGGCTTGCTGTAGAATCAGTGATACGTGGTTAGATACAAACTTCACACCAAATGGAGCTATGCAGATGCGGCAAGGACATGGAAGGACATTGGTACGTGGAATGTGGTGTGGCAGTCAGGACAGTGTGCAGTAAGTGTGGGATGCTGCTGGCATGTGCTAAAGGGGTAAGATGGCCATGGACAAGTGGTAACTCCTATAGACATGAGACAAGTGCTAAAAGGTAGGGTTTCAAGGCCAGTGCCAATATGTTCATTACATTGGTCTCCTGGAGTGCAGTATCGGGTTGGTCTTCTAAGTCATCAGATATGCTGAGATTCTGAGTGTCAAGGTGATCCAACTTTTGCGAATGTATTCCGCAATCAAGCTGTCATGGTTGTATCGGAGGATCTTAAAAAATTCATTGTTAGTCATATATATGCGAATTCAGATTCAGAAGTCACTTACCTGTTCAGTGAAGTTCTTGAAATTTGTGCAATCTTGATAGGCATCTTTCAATGGGCCATGCATTTTCTCGTTCAGCTTGGTGCTGTAGTTTCGAGAAACACCTTTCACCTTGATGTCGTCAAAGAGATGGGCAGAAAGATGTTTCTTGTGGAAATTCCAGGACTTCTCGGACATCTCTGCTGTATCCTCAATGTATTTCTGACCAAACACTTGGATCCAATGCAATGAATTAGAATTAAACTAAAAATATGTACATCCATCAATCCAGTGAGCTTTGACGACGCTTCCCAGCCATTATTGATGGTATCTTCAGTATGAACCTCTAACGAAGCATACATATTGAACTCCACATAGCTTCGGATACAGCAGAGCAGGAGATATGCCTCCAGATCCATATCGCAGTTGGATACATTATGCACTGCAAATACAATAAGCTAAAACAATGTGAATGATATATTCAAGTGAATGATCTAGGCTCGCCTTAGAGATGTCTTCATATTTTGTTCCATCAGAAAATGATACTGATATAACCTGATTGAAGTGATTCAGGTTTTGCCAATGCAGAATTGATTGAAAGCTGACAATATAAATGAAAACCTACATAAGTACAGTGGAAAAATGACTCACAAGCTGTCAATCTGGACAATGGCCTGTTGACCCAAACGTTCAATCCATTTCTGCAGTTCAGGCCACTTGTGATCACTGAACAATCCCTCATCATTGAAGTGAAGTGGAGTTTGTTGTGCGATAGAGTGCTGTGAATGTCGGTGTGCTCCAGAATGCCAAATGAATTCTGAAAATGAAACAATAATGATAGACTGAGTAAGATAAAGATAAGGATAAGAGCGAGACTCACATCAACATCACGGAGGCTCTGGGACCTCAAGATCTGCTCTCTTGCATCCAATGTTGTAGATTCTCGCACTCAAGCAAGCAATGCCTTGGTTCCTGTGCATGTGCGGAGAGGAAATACCTTGAGAGTGTTTGAAAGCTCGTCACGAGGCACTAGACAGGACAAGGAAATTTGCCCATTAAACCACGAATCAATGCCATTACAGCCCTACAACAGTGAACACATTCAGATGTCAGAGATATTTAATAGTTACAGGAGCTAGAATACATGTACTGTTCTTCATAGTCTGCAGATAGTATTATTACAATTGGATAGAAGACGCGAATAATGTCATCCCAGCATTTGATGGCAGAACCAAACCTCAATAGTGGTGCCAGACAGTCGAGAATCTTCAGAAACAAGGCGTGCCACACCGCATTCTTGAAGTTGACAAAAGCAGGCTTTCCAGAATGCTGCTTGTCTTCCTTTACCTGTCCTGAGTGTTAATAATGAAATCATCAGTAGTTATAAGGAAGAGTAGAGCAAATGATAGGCAGCCAACCAACAACGCGCCCTCCACCCAAGCCTTCTCTGTTGCGAATCGCAATAGGAAGATTAGCACAGTGAGCGACTACAGGATAGCCTTTTACATGACCGAATGACGATAATTTTGCTTTGTCGGCATACAAAATGGACGCAAGAGGTTTTGCGTCTGGTGGAATTTTTGACTATGATGATATTCAGTCAATGGTATATACTACAATGCAGACACTTAACATGATACTAATAAGAAAATGACCTACTTGATACTCCCAGAATGCATTAGTGGTCCATGGTTCATGAATGAACTGAATGAACTTCTCGCCATTGAACTTTGACAGCCTTTACACATTTAAGACAAAGTTCAGACCTACTTGTGGATCATGAAGTAAATTGGTGACCCAGTCCCACAGTGAATGATGAAATAGTGGGAATGTTTGATCAACACCTCATAAGGGCACAATAACTTCCTCCTTTGTAAACTATTACATGACAGAAGCAAAATAAGCATAGTATATACGAAGTTAGTGAATAGTACACACAGGTGTCATCTTGAATGACACTGCATCCCACATGTCTCTCACATCTTTGCAATTCTTGAGGGTAAAGAGCTCAATCCTGCTGCGATGAAAGAGGTGAATGAGGCGGTCCAGCTGCTCATGAGAGAGTCCAGCATCATGTGTGAGTTCTGCAACTTCGAAGTTGATACAAGTGCGAAACAGCTGCCAGGGCATAGGATCTGCTTCTGGAACTGCTGGTGGGGCACCGGGACCGCGTCCATAGTCCTCGAAGTGGTACACTTTGGTGGGATACCACTACTAGGGTGGTATTCCACTTTGATATCGTCAATGTCATGCTGGGGTGCAGGTGATGCTGTTCCAGATGATGGTGGATCGCCTGTATAGACATAAGTTGAAAACATACCATCAGAATCGGTCTGTCCCACATCAGCATCATGTTAGTAGTCTATCTGGTTATCGAAATCGAAATCATCACCCTCTGAGCGATTGTTGATAGCTTGCGTCAATGCACAACAGGTCAGTGTTGGCAATCAAGGACAAACGAAAGTGACGGCTTACGAGATGTTGAGCCACTGATGGATGGACGGACACCAGTGAACATGCTACCATGATGCGCCTGTTCTCACTCTACAATTAATTAACAATAGTGTAGAATCAAAATGATGCTAGTAATATATTAGACATACCTTGAAGAATGGCCCTAGCAAGCTCCAAATCCTCTCCCCTTTGTTCAGAGTGCCTCTGGAAAGCCTTTTCATGTGTTTGGAATCCTTGGCGATGAAAGGATTGGCCACAATAATCACAGGATCATTGCAAATCAGCAGGCATTTAATATGATATTGAAACTGGGACACATGTCAGCATCAGAATCAGGTCAGAGACAGTGATGAGACTTACATGAATTGTTAGTGAAGATGGGTGTAAATCACCTCTCAAGACAGCAGATGGTGTGACATTTTGATGGAGAAGCGCTGGAGGGTCAGACCTGGTGAAGTCGGGTATACAAAGCTTGCAGAATCTAAAATATGTAAATGAATTAGCAGACTAATAGCATTTAAAAGACGCAGATCTGCCAATGAAATTATACAAATCAGAACTGTAACAAGGAGAACAGAAGATACTAATGAGGGCTGAAGTTGTTGGTGAAGGGGTGTTGAGAGGATGGTGTGATGTGAATTAACAGCTGGCTACAGCATTGCAATTGATGTACCAAGGGTCTAGGTCCAGCATCAATATTACAAATCAGTTACAATGATGCAACTCTGGTATAAATATTCCTAATGGGTTTTAAGAATAGAACTTATGTTTCAATATCATGACTCAGTATCAATATGGTTGAAACCAAGTCTCACAGGCATGCTGTTGCAACCAACTTATGAACTTTCTGACATACAATTGAAGCCCTCTTAACCCATAGCCCTCTTAACCCATACTCTCTTATATCTCATAGGTTTTTCAATCCACCAAGTTGGTAGGCAGGGGATTTCGATCCATAACCCATAGCTCTCTGATACCCCATACCCCATAACCTCATGACATAAAACCCATACATTTACTAGTGTAATTTCGGTACATTTGTATATTTTCAGAGTGCCAACATGCCATAAGCACCATATAAATCATTTCCCCCACCAATTCGAAGCAAACTATGGCATTAAAGCCACTTGAAGTCCTCAAAAAAAGCTGAAAGTCCTCAAAAATCGAGTCAAAGTGAGGAAAGAGACTCTTCAGGCTCAACTAGCTGCAAGGAAGTCAATTTCGTTACAAGATGAGAATTGGCTTGACCATGATGCCAATCTGTTGGATGAACAGCAGGCCCTGGATGTTCTTGAGGATGCCTCAGACTACGAGAGGGGCTTTGAGAGACTGGATGAGGTGCAGAAGGGTGCCGTGAGGAATTTACGGGAGGCTGCAGGTGACCTCACCAAGGTGGTAGGGAGCAAACAGAAAAGTATGTATGGTACTTTTAATGCCTGCTGCAGGAACTGATTAGATCAAAGAGCCAGAATGCTTGCACAGAGAACCTAATAAGAAAAAAGACAGTCACTTACCAGTTTTCACCAAGAAGGAGAATGCAACACTTGCACAACACATCAAAATTTTGGACTGGTACCATGCTAATGGTGAAAATCAGTCCAAAACTGCAAAACACTTTGATGCAGTATATCCGAACCTCAAAATCAAGCAGCCCTAGTCTCTGCATGGGTCAAGGAGTAAGCAAAGTGGCAAGAAGAATGGGAGCATACAGGCATCACAGCGCACGTGAAAAAACGGCTCATCAAACACAGACCCGAAGTGACCGAAATGATGGACCTTTGGGTGTCGAAAGCAATGTCAGATAACCTCCTTCTTACTGGAGAGGTACTGCGCCAGAAATGGACAAAATTTGCGGACCTTGTGGGCATCCAACAGATGAGCACCTCAACTTAAGTGATGGTTGGTTAGCTTGCTTCAAAGTAAGGAACAGCTTGAAGCAATTCAAACTCATGGTGAAGCTGCATCAGTGGATTCAGAAATGGCCAAAAGGGAGCAACAACATATCGAGAACTCATTAAGAAGCATGGTTATGAGCTGCGAGACATATTCAACATGGATGAGACTGGATTGTTCTATGGGTGCATACCATAATCATTCTCTTGGTTTAATCAGACTCATTTGAGAGACAGGATGCCTCCCGATCAAGGTCTTACTGACAAGAAGTTTTCAGGGGTCAAAGGCAGAAAGGTTAAACTGACCTATGTCTTCACATAAATGCAGACGGATCTGAGAAACTGCCACCCCTTATCATTGGGAAAGAAATGAAGCCTCAAGCCTTCCAAAAAAAATGGGTGCACAGCTCGTTTCTACTACTGGAACAATGCAAAGGCTTGGATGACATCAGCACTATATCAAGAGTGGCTTCAGCAATGGGACCATGATTTAGGAGCAAAAAACCACAAGGTCCTTCTTCTACAAGACAACTTCTCTGGTCATAGTGTCCCTGATGGTCTTCAGAACATCCAGTTTGAGAATTTCAAACCAAATTACAGCACATCAACCAATGGATCAAGGTATAATTCAATGCTTCAAGGCTCATTATCGTGCAAAATACATCCAACGCACAATCAACCATTACAATGCAGGTATCACTCCCTCCAAATCTATGACATCAACCAACTACAAGCCATGTGGCTTGCTGATGTTGCCTGGCGAGAGGTGGACACTACGACTATCAGGCACTGCTGGCATAAAGCAGGTATCCTGCCTACCATGGACCCTCCTGTACCAGCCCAGCCCATAGTTCCAGTCTCGTCACTTTGTAACATCAATGTTGCTGATCAAGATCCTGTTTCAAATGCCAAGAATGAGGTCTTCAGCCCAAGAATAGAATGGACATTAAGGCCCTACTCAACCCACCTGAGGAGTCACAGATGATGGATGAGGCGAGCAATGAAGACATCTGTCAGGCTGTGTTGGTGGTGAGAAATGCACAGGAAGAAGGGCCCATTAATGGTGGGGATGACAATATTGAGGATGACTCACCACTTGAACCCTGCCCAACACATCATGAGGTGTTTCAGGCAGCATCTGTCATCAACAGGTATATTGAACATCTCAATGATCCAATTGCATGCAAGCTTGAAGCAATTTTGGCCTCTTTCAGACATCAAATACATTTAGAGGAATCTAGGTCAATGTCAGCCACCCATCTCACTGATTATTCAACTTGTATATGATTCATGCCACCTTGAAAATGCCCAAGTATATACAGTACAAATTTAAATTTTTTCAGAATTTTAATTGATTTTCTCGTCCTATTTTTAGTAACATCCTCTAAGGCCATACTCTCCCAAAACCCATACCCTGGAGCAGGAACTGAGGGGGTATGGGTCAAGAGGGCTTCAACTGTATAAGAATGGGTTATAATTGGCCTGCGTCGTTAGGCCATTTTAATGGATTGAAATGCCGTACAAAAACTTCCGACATTAGCTAGACTTTATAAACAGAGTTCACTATCACATGAAATGACTCGCCAGCGTGATCCCGCCATTATGATCATCATGTCTTTGATAACTGTTGAATATTGATTATGTAAGATTGATTTCGAGTCGGAATTTCAATCGTTTTGAGTCCAAGTTCCCATCTCCGCCGTTTTTTCCCATCCGCCAAAATCCTAATACTTCTCTTTATTGATGATGAAATAAAAAAAACTATAAGCTTCGTTATCATGGTAGATCTCCCCTGGAAAGACCTCTCTTCCAGCCTCTTCTGTTGCATATGCAAAGAGGTATGTTTCATTTTTCAGTCGATCTTCTAAGTTCTTCGTTTACCATGCTTGTAAACAGGGCACAGGAGATCCAGGCGGAATGAACGGTGCTAGATATAGGACACCTACGTGCTCTTCCTCAGAGTTGTCCTCTCCCGAACGATTTCAACGCCAATGTCGCCTCCCCCCAGTGATGATTCTACAACATCCTATCGGGTTTTAGGAGAGCCAGAACCGGAACTTTACTTTCTGGTGCCCATCTCGCTGCTCAGCGTTTCGCTGCTGCACCCAATACCCTGAGTAGTGCTACTCCCTCAACGGATCTCCTTGCCGAGCAAAGGCAGGCCACCAATACGCCTCCTAGCATCCTCGTCCTCTCCTCATCACCCCTCATGCAGAGGAGGATGAGTACTTTGATGCACGTCATAATCAGTCGTACGAGCGTCAAAGGTTGGGTCTGTACGATGGCTCCACGTCAGACGGTAGTCTCTTCCACTCGTCATACGTGGCGAAGGGGTTCAAGCAGGGCCACTATCTAACGCCTGCGAGCGCGCTCTCATCCCGGCCCAGAGCAATGTCTGCAGGAACGCTCATGATTCCATTTTTAACTCTAGCGCCGTGTCACCACTAGTCAAGCCCAATCCCTATTTCAATAACCTTGCAACTGTGAGTGGGAGTCTTGCGAATTTGTCTAATTTGGCTGAAATTTTGAAGAGTGATGTCGAGTGCGTGGGGGGCGTCTTCGCCAACGGTGCATTTCCCTGACGGCGAGTTGAGTCATGTGTCTCGTACCTCGCTGCGCCCAATTCGCAGGGAAGGGCTCTTCTCCTAAGGCTGAGGAGAATAATCACTCGCAAATCCAGACTCATACACGGTCGTTGGGAGTTGAGAATTTGGGTAGTGTTGTCGCGAGCTTATTCATGTTTTTGCGCCGTACGGTGCTATTAAAAGTCCAAGGCTTTTGCCGGAGAAGGCACGTAATTGAGATTGATCGGACGAGGAGATGCTGACATTTTGGTTTGTTAGTGCACCTGTTGCCCCTGCTAAGGGCACGGCTACTACAAGCTCTGGTGCTACATCTCCTAGTGGTTTGAGCCTTGGTAGATTGGACGTGCAGCTGCAATCTACGCATACTCGTGTGCTGTGGATTGGGTCTATCCGTACTAGCTTTGCCAAGGTCCCTGTCAAGAACGGTTGGGACGGCAATGGAACGCAAGATGAAGCCCCAGCGTTGCAGTGCAGAGTACTGGTGATTTGAGCGTTGGAGCCACGATCCATGCTCTTCGCACCGTGAAGGGCATGTATACTATCCCAGCCAACCAGGAAGTGCTTGGTGGAGAACTACTGCTCCAATATCTTGCTTACCGTGATTTGCTCTGGCATGCGCAATATCGCGTATGTTTCTGACGGATTGAAGTCTGCTGGATGGTTGCCGTCGGTCACGGAGCAGTAGATGATCATGAAGGAGTTGACGGCTGTTAGCCCTGATGCTGATTTCGATATTCAGTCACTGTCTGGTACGTGTTTTGATCCGGTTGCCGATTCTAGGGGCTGTCTGACAAGAGTTCTGCGATTACAAGCGGCCCTATTTCTCAGCCACCTTCTGCGTTCGCCCTCCTCAAATCGTTTCAGTCCTTTTTCCCTTCGCTCTCCGGACATGGGCAGCCCTCGCACCTCTACTATTCGTTGTAATGGCGGACTTCCCTGGATTGCTGGTTCCACGACTCCCACCCCCGTCTCTGTCATCCCATACGGCAATCAATCTCTCAATCTCGCACCTAGTGGCGTTCTTAACATGGCTCAGCTGAGCTTCAATACTCAGAATGTCCCCCAGCACCTCTACCGGCATACATGTACCAAGTATCCCAGCAAATGGCATCTTCATTTAAAAGAACACTTACGATGCCGCTCACGACCTGCTTTGTTGCATATCGAATGAAACTATCTTTTCTGTTGTCTATCTATTCTCCTGCCACACCATGCGCCAGGTTATTTGCCAGACAATAGCAATCCATTCCTTTCCGATGGTACACCTCCTCGCGTCTCTTTCAACGTCACGCTCCTTACTTTCTTTTTTCTCCCTTTAGGCAAACACCTGGGCGAAGTTACGGTAGTTTCAGAGGGCCAGTGCAGGAAATATTGCTATTCATTTTTCACTCCTCAATTCTGCATTACTACCTTGGTTGGGAACAGATCAAGTTAGGAGAAAATGGAGTGCAACTGGAACTCGGGTGTAGGGAATTGCTTTTGCGGGCGACTTTACATATGGTAGACATAATATTGGGCTACTATCTTTTCGTTGTGGCGGGTACTCAACTACCGTGCTAACTCTCAGGTATTGTATATACACATAGAACACATCCCACTACACTGTAGTATTTGTCGCTCAGCGGGGTTGGAGACAGTGAGCACCCTGACCAAAATTCCAAAAAAGGCAATACCAAGCACTGGCAGTGCAAGAAGTCATCTTTAACGTACTACTAGCACTAGTACTACACTCAACCACGACGCAACGACCGCTTGACAAGCTTACAAGCTGGAAAACATGGTACGCTGAATTTTTTTGACGCGCACAGTTCTAAGGCGGCTGTCACACTTTAGGCGAGAGGCTCTCAACAGCAAGTGGCGAAGTTGCTTGAACGTGGTATCGGTATCTGGCCCACGCAGCTTCCACGGTACGCTGAAGTGGTAATGCTGTGAGTACCTGTTAGCTAATACTTCAAGTCAAATAACGTTTTCTTTATATCATAAGCGCAGATGAATATGAAAATACCTCGGTCCGTATGAAGGAAATCGACAAGCCTGGGTGGGTCGCCTTTGTTGCTACTCAATACTCGATGGTTGGCCTCAATTTGACGCTATAAATAGGCCCGCAATGTACGGCAACTGGCAGGAGTTGGTTCACCCGTTGGGTGGTACTTACTATCATCACAATACAAAGGTGAGTGCCAGCCGGCCGTATAGGTGATGCGCTCACACGATGTAAATTTAGAACGCGCTTACACCGACGAATCTAAGGCGTTATCTGGATCTACACAGTCTCGAAGATTTTATTGATGCCTCGCGAACCGCAGCGAACAAAGATGAGTGGATACTGGTCGTTCTCCCAACTATTTTCATGGGAGAAGAACGATTTCAGTACTATTATGTGGTTCCAGACAAGCAAGTCATTGCTTGGTTGGAGGATCTGAATGGCGAATTGCTATTCGGAGAATGTATCCAACCAAGCGAATGGAGACATAAAAGTATACCGCCTTTGTCTTTCCTTTTCTCTAAGTTTGATTTTGGTCACACAGGACTTGAACTCGAGGCTCAGTATTGGTGAGCCGTCGCCCAAGGATGTCGCCTTGATTGATTGAGCGTTCTTACTGTTCGTCAGGAAACACTTTGAATTTTTTCCGCATCAGTTCCGAATGGAAAGCTCACAAGTAAGATGCATACGGAGAGAAGTTGTCTGCTACATCGGAGGTAAGTCCTATACGGCTGCAGCGACTGTCAGAGAATCACCTGAGCAAAAAACACAGAGGCTACAACTTTGGGTCAATCCTCTGCCGCTTCGATGTTTTGGACTCTTGATCAGATGAACCAGATTGGCACACATTTGGCCATTATTGGTACGTGCTTGCGTCTCCCCGGCATGTCATCCTGACGATGGAGAAACAGAAGGCCTTGCCGATAATGAGACCATAGAGGAAACTGGCGCTGTGTTCTGCTGTGCGTGAGCCTAAGAAAACTGGGCTTTTCGAATACTGATTTCCCTTCTAATAGGCAGAATATTGTATATCCTACGTACGTGGATTTCTCATAATCGAACGTTACTAATTTACCAGACTGTAGGGCACCACCAGTTTTTGCACCGCCACAACCAACCTGAAGCTCGCCTTATTCGAAATCATGCGGTGAGAGAGAAGCACAGGTCATGTAAAATTCTTGTTTTCATGGGCAACGCTGCAGCTATGATGTTGTGCATACCGATTACGATTGGTCGCATCAGGCGTACTTCCGTTGATGGTGTCCTAAATGGAGTGGAAGTGAATTCATTTATCGACGATTTCAGCAGTCAAGCGAAAAGTCAAATCACTCTGGTAAGTGCTACGCAAAGGAGAATACCTCCCTACTTATTTTTGCTCTGACAGGCAGGAGTTTCTATGGCCATGGACATCGCCATCCTTGCCATTCCTGGTCTAGGTACAACGGAGACCTCACAAACTCTGTGCTCCTGCTCTTTACTTTTCGGTGTTGGTTGTATATTCGCGGGCACGATGGTGCAACATTTTGGCGAGAGAATGAGGTCCATGGACTTCGCGGTTCGATTTACACCATCTTTCTGTAGCCTGAGCCTGACCTTGCCAACTTCACAGTCACATTACCTGCGACAAAAGACAAAGATGTTTATCGTCATTACAGGCATACCGACTTCTTTTTGTGTACTTAGGTGAGCAAACTCTGATTATGATTGCTTGCGTCTCATAGAATTACCGGCAGTGTTGCGGGTTCCATTCTCGGATTTCTCTCAGGTGTCGCCATAGACTTCAAGCCATCCGCACCGTTAATGATTGCGTCCCTCATTACGCTCGGCATTGTTGTGGGTTCGTTGCTTGTTTTGGTGTTTGCGAGTTATGGTCCAGGGCCGGCCAGGGTGCGGCCCCAGTAATATCCTTGTCTGGATATTCTGGAAGACATTCTCTGGAACAGGGTATCGCAAATGTAGAGTGGAATATACATCACTGTACTGTGAAAATTTGCACCATGGTATATATGCTCCGGTAGTGTTCACAATGTCCATAATCTGTGTAATATAGACGACGGACATTATCAATCCCTGTACTGAAATGTCCAGGAAGCCCCTTAGCCTAAGCTATTTAATTATGATTATGTTCTTTTCATAAGGAACACCGGCGGTGCACACCAGCAAAATCCCCACTGTAAATAGTTCACACGCATCGGTAACAAAGACGGGTAAACACTCGCGCCACACGTTACCAAAACCCTTGTGCTCGCTGTGGTCAACAGCGAGCTCGATTATTACAACTTTTCAGTGGTTTTTATTTAGTTTTTTTTTTGCAATACCACTGAATATACAATTTAATAACATTTCAATCGCATTTTTAAGCCATCAATGTACAAGATCAAGTGTGAACTAATGTGTGGAGACTCTGAGGGTAAGATGGTTCCCCTACCTCATCCATGCGCCAAGGAACATTTGCTCCTGGTCGGAAATACTCTATTTAATCATAAGATGATGTTAAGATAGTAAAAAATGCGAAACACAGTCTCCTGCTGGCTAGGAAGGTCATTCTGAGGAGTAAATGGGGGGTAGGAGGAGTGAGAAAGAGGTATATATGGGCCTGAGCATCACAAAATCGTTCAGAGATGCCCTAAGAGCGTGTAACATTAAAGGTGAAGTCAGTATATAGTACTAGAGTTGAAAAAATGCGAAAAAAACTATGAGGTTGACTGTGGATGATACAAAAATGATGATAACTGCTCACCAATGAAAATACAAGCGGTGCTAGACGAGAGTGTTATGACTCTGTGAGAGTCATTTGAGATATCACAGTGGGCAGGAATATGATCAGCAGAGGCATATCAAGGAAAAGGACTGAAAACACGAACAATCGAAGAGAGACTTACCAGAGGACCTAGAGGGGCAGCACAGGTAGGCTAAATGGTGTGATAACTTCCTGTAAGTAAATAGATATACCAAGAAGTGTGTGGGTGAGAATAAGAGCAAGTTAGAAACAAAAATGATGAAAAAGCGAACCTGACACTCACCAGGCCTAGGGAGGTACACAGCAAGTGTAGAGATAGTAGTAAGACCTCCTGGGAGTGTAAAACACCATTGATGATCAAAACACTAGAGGGGGAGTGATGTGGATGAAAAAAGGACGAGTTAGAGATAGATAGGTTCAGTAGAGGAATAAACCACTTACCTTGGCACCAGGGAGACCCAGGGCGACATAAATTGAGCCAGAAGGGTCAGAATAGAATACAACACACCTATAAATGTTAGTACAGAAAGTTTTGGGACATACTGAAGAGGTGTGGTTGGGTTAGAGCGAAAATTGACAGTAAAGGTGTTATGTGCAGTGTGCACACATCGATCGTTGCCATATGTGTATCAGCCGCACTGCAACATCACCCATAATCATATATTTTTGCTCTAACTCAACCACACCTCTTCAGAATGTCCCCAAACTTTCTGTACCAACATTTATAGGTGTGTTGTATTCTATTCTGACCCTTCTGGCTCAATTTATGTCGCCCTGCATCAGTAAATCATGAGTTTACTTATTCCTTACATATTTTCAAACTTTTCCCACTTATTTCAAATGAATCTACTTATTTTTCTTGAATTACCACCTGGTCCCAACGTAACTACCAGGATCTGTTAGCCATCATTTATAAATGCGTGCTATGAAAATTATTGGACTCTTAATTGCAAGATAGTACCTCCAGAAATATTTAAGAAAGAAAATCATCAGTGTTAATGTGTCACTCGAGCTTCATCCTAGTCACTAATTTGTTGGTCTTATGCAATAAAACTTAAATTGTCTCTCAGGGCCCAACAAATATATTTGGAATATCAATTTTAAAGCACTTGTCAAATTTCAGAAAAAAAGTAGGTCCATTCGAAATAAGTGGCAAAGTTTGAAATATGTAAGGAATAAGTAAACTCATTGATTACTGAGTGGGTCTTCCCTGGTGCCAAGGTAAGTGGTTTTATCCCCTTACTGAAACCTATCTATCTCTAAGCTCGTCCCTGTTTTCATCCACATCACTCCCCCTTTGTGTTTTGATCATCAATGGTGGTTTTACACTCCCAGGAGGTCTACTACTATCTCTACACTGCTGTGTACCTCCCTAGGCCTGGTGATGTTCAGGTTCGCTTTTTCATCATTTTGTTTCTAACTTGCTCTTATTTCACCCACACAGTATCGCTACTTGGACCATACCTGTACCCCAGTGTACCCATACCCATGACCCACGCGGGTTACCCGTGCCCATGCAGTTCCCTAGTCATAGTCATCATTCATCGTCATCGTTCCATGGCACATTTCCTTTTCCTACTTTATCACATGATTCTTCTCACATTAATACACTTCACCTCAGTTCCTCATACCTCAGTTGTTGTCTCCCAACACTGAGGTATGTTATTTGTTCTCTCATTGTCCCGCCGTCTCTTATAATACTCTTTCTAGCATGTTCTGTGTGTTAGGTACTTATAATGTCAAGTTGTTGTCTCCCAACACTGAGTGTGTTCTGTGTGTTAGGCTCTAAACAGGTTATGAGCTGTGATTTTCTTAGCAAAATCTTCTAAGCTACGATGATATGCCACTGTTTTATCAACTCGCTATCTTCTGCCGTGTCTTCCTTCAACATGGGGAGTTGGACCATATACCAGAATGACTGGACCTGATACCTACTTTGCGTGGAAGTGTGAGGTTACTTATGTGCATAGGCATTGAGGACCAATGGTGTCACATCACAGATACAGTCGATCCTGATGACATCTTGGGAAGTGCCTCGTATAAGCCTGTTGCTGCCCATTCCAGCCACTCCCAACTGCAGCTGAGACCACCACCATTCACACCTCAGGCATTATTTTCGGTAGTATTAAAGGTCAGTCAGATGGTATTATTATGTTAGATGAAACCTATCTCATAGACCCAGCATCACCAATGTTCTAATTATAGTATTACCAAATATACCTTGGCTTCCTCTGCAGTGCCTGCTGGGATCCTCCACCGTTCATCCTGGCTATCCCAGGATACACTGCACCGCCTCTGCAATGGTTGCAAAACCTCGTCAATATGTCCTTGAGCATCTGGCAATTATTCACAGTGCACCCACTATAGGATGCTCCTGCATGGCAATATGTTAAGACTGTACTCAAGGGTAGAGAGATCCGAAGGGCTTTGGCCTCAGTTCGTACACTGTGCCCCTTTCTCGAGTAATGCCCCTTATTTCAGGGAGGAGTTAT